>WUAM01000029.1:652764-692677 GCA_024336885.1 Actenoides hombroni
AGAGAGTGGTGAGGCCTTGGAACAGGCTGCCCAGGGAGGGGGTGGAGTCACCATCCCTGGAGGGGTTCAAAAAACCTCTGGATGTGGCACTTCAGGCCATGGTTTAATGGTCTGATAGTATTTAGTAGACAGTTGGACTAGATGATCTTGAAGGTCGTTTCCAACCTTAATGATTCTATGAAATGTGTCCCCATATCCTCAGGGCAGGCCAGCTGAGCTCAGCTACTGCAGCTTCCCACATCAGAACAGAAACCACAGAAGTCACGGCAGGGTAAAGCAGCACAGGATGCCCTTACCTCCTGCCCTTGCTAGTGTGGGCACTCAAAAGGCTATTAGTGGCTTGATGCAACCCTACTAGAAGTCACCAGTGACCGTTGCTTTCTCTTACTCCAAAATCAAGTGCCCTTCGGTCTCTCAACCCAGAGGTCTCTAAGGAAGGTCCCGGGAGCATCAGCCCACTGAGCACATTATCAGCACAAACCTTTGTCAAACATTGCCATGTGTTGATCTAGGCAGGGATCTCGAGCAGAGATCCTGTAATCCTTTCCTGGATACTCTCAGAATAGTCTTGAGAGCTCCTCTCAGGGCTTCTCTGAATATGGGTTATCAGGAGGAGGTTTCTTGCAAGGCTAAGCTCCTCACGGTGAAGGAACTGACACTTTGCACTGATGTTAGCTAAATATTTGTAAAGTAAGATAGATAAATACACAACCTGTGGACTGCTGAGCACAGGAATGCTAAAATGAACGATTCCCAGTGTAAAGGAGTAAGATCCTTACTGGAGCTACTCAATGATCTTCAGCTGAAATTATTTTCTCTAGAAAATTTCAGGGTTCCCCCCCCCCCAGTTCCTTTCTTTTTAATAGTACTGTTCTCAACACACCCACCACTGTGGTCTTCTGCTACCACTTAACAGCAATCCACTTAGGAGTGGAAACATTGGGTTTGTTTTCCCTTACAGTCCTTTTCCCAACCAAGGAACAACAACAACAACAAAATATCCACATTTTTCTTTGTGTATTGCTTTGACCTAATATTTTTTTTTAAAGATCCCTTTTTGTGGGGCCTTCCCTTGCCAGTCCCTTCCTGATCACAAGGAGAGACCTGTAAACTGATAATCATTTGCCCAAGCAGAAGCCTGCAACAGTAAATGCTATGCAGAAAAACATGGGGATCTTGAAGGCTATGAAGGAACCTACTAAGGAAGGTACTAAATTAAAACCCACTAAATCTTAGTTCCACCCTCAAATTGTATGACCGTGGGTATTAACAGCATATTCATTTCCCATTTCTGCTTGTGCTGGCTCCTTCTTTTGAAACAAAGATCCTAAATGCAAGCAATATCTGTAATGTATAGGTGCAGCACTCATACAACGGGGACCCTTAAATCCACTACAGCCTCCAGATTCTCCTACAAGACAAATTAATCACGGGAAGGAGGATCTCTATGCCACGGGACCACGAGATGCTGGTACTTTGTATTTAAGTATCTGTTCACAAACATACCAAACCCGTCAGATGAGCTGCCCGTTGGTCCTGCTAGGGCAAGGTCACGGTTATTTTGCAAGTGTTGGTTAGGGGTTTAAGCTGTAAGGGCACTTGATGGAACATCCCTGAAGGCTGCCCTTCCAGAAGTGCACAAATGGTGTTGCACTTGTTGGATGTATTCTGAGCAGCAGAGGCTTTTAAATGGTACTCTCAAGAAAAGGCTGCTGGATAGTATTCAGTGTTTCCCAATTACTGCACTTAGCCAAAGAGTCCAGTCTCACCAGAGAATGTTTAAAATCCTGCCAGAAATAATGGATCATTTGGTATAGAACAACTCTAAACAAGCCCTTTTGGTGGCAATAGTCTATGCAGAAGTAAGCACAGGTTATCCGCCAAGAAAGAGAAAATATGCCATTTTTCAAGAGAAAATATGCCATTTTTATCACCTGAGCTTCACTACTGCAGACAGAGAAACACGCCCACTAACAAGCATGAGAATGAGCACGTGGGGGTATGGCCCGTGCAGCAGCGTTGAGGCAAGCAGGCATTATTCTGCCGTTCCTCTACCCCAGTTGCAATACAACCGTTGCGTTGTACCTGGCGTTGCAGGTCAGGAAATCATTAAAGCAACTCGATCGGTGGGGTACCCTGAATCCCCACTGCACCAAAAACTCCATTTACAGCCTCTAAGGTAACATTGCAGATGGTCATTTTCATCTTCCAGAAAGTTTTCTCTTACATTTCAAGTGCTGCGCTTGATGGTTTATTAAAGGGTCTGCCAGAATTAGTTGTATCTACACAGTGGCCATCAACTTTACTACTGGCTGCTTACCCTGCAAGATTTGGATTTGCCCTGGTCATTGCTATTCAACCAGACTGGTTCCCTTTGTCTGGTCTGCAAAATATTTGTGACTAAACAAATAAACAGCATCAGTGCAGTAGATGGATCATCAGACCCAAACTCCAGAGTAAATTCCATAATCAACTAGGTTGAGTGATGCTTTTAGGAGGCCAAGGCTGATACTCACTATAATTCACATTCCCTGGGTACACCGCTCCGTAATAAAGCTTGAATGTCAGGCGTGTCAGCCAAGAGCTAAAGTACCTGTTTCAACTAGTCCTGTGCCAATGGAAACATATCACAAACTGAAAACATTTAGCCTACTGTATAATCGTAAATGGATTCTTTTTAACCAAAAGAAGAAAAAAATAAATAATAATTAAAAAAAAAAATCACTTACACATAAGCAGACAAATATGTTAAATGTTAATATGTAATAAAGCCTTAAACCACCCCTAGCTGGCATGTTCAGAATAATGTCACTGTAAATAAATCCACTGAAGAGCTATTAGAGTCCAAGACATTTTTGCCCATCGGTAGTATTAGTTTAACGGGACAAACTTTCATTATATTCTGGCATTTGGTGCGTACAGTACGTTGTTTATGCCCTAAATGTCAGAATATTAAGATGGTTCAGCCCTTTTATTTATGTATTTAAGAGTGATTCATTTAAGAGTGACCTTATTTAATCAAAGCTGCTGTTTAATAAAAATCGTGTCCGCAGATTTCAAAATAGAGCTGCTGGTTCTGAAGAGACATTAGCTGTTGTTTAACACTCAGATATGTGCTTAGCCCTCCTTAGTATCCTTTTTTTCCCCCCCTCCCAAGCTTGCAACTCCAGCATGCACAATGGTTTAATCGTATATTGTTCTCTGAGTACTAACCCTTTACAAATCATATGACATAAAAAGAAAAATAAGTAACATTGTAAAGACAGTAATGAGAACTGTTGAGCTAAAGTGCCTCTTAAAGAAATCCTAATAAATTCCAGAATTTCTAGTCTTCTGGCAAGCTTTCCATTTAGAATAAAATCAATGATCAATGGTTGCAAACAGTCAGCATCAGGCTTGCATGCCTCCAGAGCAGAAAAAACTCATAGACGAAAGATGACATTTAAAGGAAAAAAGCTGACATTGACTCCATCACTGTCATTGCTTCTGCCATAAAGCAGCTTCAAATATTAAAACATTTTTCATCTGTGCTGCATTATTGGCACCAGAAATTGTTTTCTCTCTGTCTGATACTCACTTGAACTGCAGCAGAGCTCCCCAGAGACTCCAGATTGTTACCAAGGCCTCATAACATATTGGCAGTTGATGTGGTGGTGTTCATGTACACTTGCCACTCACAAAGGAGCCTCCCCCTCCCTTCACACTCGGAGGAAAAAGAAAATGCTCCGACAGGAATTTCAGTCAAGTTCAATGAGTTCACTGATTCGGATGCAGGAGCTGATGTGCAACATTTGGTGTGCCATCCTTGACCTCAGGATGGGTTTGGCTGGGGGTTGTGGGTGGGTGGGTGGTTGTACTGTCCACTCTTGTGCTCCTGTACCAGTGTGTTAATAAATTGACTGTTTGCTTTTGCCTTTTTTTTTTCTTTTTGCCTTTTTTCCCTCCTCCCCAAAACCCCTGTCCTCCTCCTTTTACATCAATGGCTCTTAATTCGTCTCGCACTCCGTGCTCAAGCCGTTCCCAGGTAAGTGCTTCACTCTTCGATGGGGAAAGCAGAGCTTTTGTGGGTTGGTGCCCTTGCAACCTGTCACTAGGAGAGAAAGCAGATTTAGAGACGCCCTAGAAAGTCATAACCTTGCCATAAGTTTTTATGCAAACACACCAGCATTACAGAGGTCAGGGAGAACCGGTAGGCAAACAAACCAGCTCATCAACAGAAATTAGGCACCGAAATCCCTATTAGCATTAAAACCACTGCTGAACTGAAAGACTGGGCTGTGTTTTGCATCATCTAAGAAAAAAAACCCCACAGACCCAGCAAATGCTGTCAGGCGCTGGTACTCCCTCAGCTTATGAAAGACGACGCAATTAAACGCGGCCTCACATCATCAAAAATGATTCACGCATCCTCCTACCAGCAAGGAGACCGAGCCTTCCATGAACGGAGGCTTCTGTCAGAAGCACTTTCCCAAGATCTAATGTTCAGAAGGACGTGGGGCAGCGGGACAGGCGGGTCAGCTCTACCTCCAGTCCCTTTGGTGCGTTACGACCATCCCAGAGGCAGGAGCCTGAGTCACCTTTAACTTATTATCAAGTGCAATAACAAAACCGAGCGAAGACGGGCAGTAAATTATCTTCTGTTATTTTCTACTGTCTCTACCCTCCTTGTCAGTGAATGCAGCCCGCTTGGACGTTCCAGGTGTAAACCAGAACGAATGCTGCAATTTGCAACCACGTCCAGCAATTTTTTTTGACGACCGAGGGCTCTGCCCCGTGACACAGAAGCACCATTGCCCACCAGACCCTGGGAGACTATCTGCAGGTACGGGAAAGCAAAAAATTAAGACTGAGCCTGACAGGAAGAAAAAAAAAAGATTTGCTCACTGTTCACAACTTCACCACCTTCATCCACCTTTTGACCAGCAGAGCCGAGGGACTGCTTCTCAAAACATTTCCAGGAGCTGGGGCACGACAGCACGCAGAAGCTGACCGTGGTTGCTGCGCCTGCGCTGTACTTCAGCTCTTAAAAAGTCATAAACCACTGAAGTCAGCATCCCCCACACCAGCAGACTGGAAACGGCCCTGCAGTACTTCTCCTAGTGCCAACCCGCCTGGCACTGACTGGTGTCCCAAACTGGTACAACTGCAAAGCACGTGGTGACCCCAAGGGATTGCCGCCCTGCTTTGATGGCAGAGCTGGTGCATCTCGTGCCATGAAAGTCGAGTTTCTGCTGCTGTTATCACGCCGTGGTGCTGCCTCACCTCGTCAGAGAGGCTTTTGAGGACTTTAAAGGGTTTAGAACACCCTTCATCTGCCCTCTTCCAAAACAGAGATCTTGAAAAATCCATGCCCACCTTGTCCCTGGGGCAAACCAGCTCACACAAAGCAACCCGTCTGTTGCCCTCCTATCCAGCCTCATGAGAAGGCCCAAGTGGCTACACTACAGCCCTGTGCCCCCTCACTGTGCAGATCCTTTTGCAAACAAAAGCAAGCCTCAAGGAGCAAACATTGGCCCTAGCCCTGCTCAGGGTGTCAGGGAACCTCCTAGAATCATTATGGTTGGAAAAACCTTCAAGATCACCAAGTCCAACCATCTACTAAAGATCATCAAGTCCAACAATCTACTAAACATCATCAGGACCACTAACCCATGGCCTGAAGTGCCACATCCAGAGGTTTTTTGAACCCCTCCAGGGATGGTGACTTCAGCCCCTCCCCGGGCAGCCTGTTCCAAGGCCTCACCAATCTCTCAGCAAAGACATTTTCCCTCATATCCACCCTAAACCTCCCCTGGTGCAACTTCAGCCCATATCCCTAGCTGCAGATAACAAAATTTGCAGGCACCAATGCCCAAACCTGCACCAGGATGGTCTGTTTGGCCAAGCTGAGCACCTGATTAGGGTAAGTGGCTGGAATCTCAGCTCTAACAATGACTGGATGCCTTGAAAGTGGCAAACCTTTGTCTTTCTGTCCCAAACACAGACAGCTACTTGCTTTTCCCAGAGCTGCTGGAGGACTGGCTAGCTGTGTGCAAGCCACTGACAGAGAGGAACATGCAGGACAGGGATGAGCAGCATTGGTTGAGCTCCTACCAGAAAAGAAGCCAACCTGAGATGGAAAAAGATATATTGGAGCACAGGGTGGTGTAAGGGGAAGGTGAGAGGAGGATGCTTTATACTGACAGATGGTTTGGTCTGTCTCAGTGGAAGTTATCCAACATCCCCCCACTTTGGGATTTGTTTTTTTTTTCACAATATCACCAGGATGGAGTTTCCTGATACTGATGGCATTAAAAAAAAATAAAATTATGGGGTTTCAGTCTATGAAAAGGAAGTAATCATTTGCTACAGACCTTTTGCTGGATATTATCTCATGAGTCATGACCCATATCAAGAGAGCAGCCGTTTGAGTCTGCCTTGAAAAGCCAGTGGTTGATAATGTTCCCCATATATTCCTGCAGGTAACAAGTGATATTTAGCTGAGAAGGTCTGTATAACTTTGCTTCCTGGCCCTTTTAACTGCCTGAGAGTGAATGACAGACTAGAGAGATTGTGTTGAAAACAAACAGAAAGGAAAATCAAATAAAAAGTATCTGTGTGGGTTGTTTCATTGTGGAAGTGAATGACAGCATTAGGATTTAGACCTCCTAGTTTAACACATCCTGCCTTGCCGGGTTTAATAACTATACACACAACTAAAAGACAGCATATAAAACCGTGTGGCGGTTTAGTGGATCAGGGTTGCTGTATTTGGATTATCAGGGCATTTAGGGGGAAAAGGAAAAAAAAAGAAAGGGGGGGGAAGGAAAGAAAAAAAAAAAAGGAAAGAAAAAAAAAAAAGACCACACAGGGAGACAGCGCAAAGAGCCTCTCCACAACCATCTGCCACAACATCACGTGGCTCTGTAAACTGACAGACACTCCTTTAGCAGGGCCCAGGCACGTCAGATGAATCAATCAATCAAAAAAATTCTTATGAAACTTAATCACGGAGGGTCGTGTTAGGGAGTGGGGAACAGATTAAATTACCACGGTATTAGATACGGGAAATGATTTCTGTCAAAACCATCTTTACTGCAATTATAATATGTTAATTATGTATTTCATTAAGTAAGTGGATTAGAGTCTGCACAGATGAAATCACGCTGAAGGCTTTGAATCATTTGCTGAGCAGTGTGGGAGGACTGGTGTGAATGGAACTCAGTTAATTTTGAAAACTTTCACATGCTAAACATGTCGTGTGTGTGCGCGCGTCCCCCCCGCAACGGCAGGAAATAAATGCCTCCCAGATTGCTGTGTAAAACAGCCAAAGACCACATTAATTTTAGTGATGTAATCAGATCAGGCCTGATGTGGTCCAGGAGCTTGTCAAAGATGCCATAAATGTGGTTGTGTACAACGAAGCTACGCTGTCTCTGCCTCTCCCAGCCACGAAAGGAAGATGACTTGGCCAGGATATCAGCTTTCCTTTGGTCCATTCTACAGCCCAGGACACTACCCAGCATGGAAGGAAAACAAAAGTCCCCGTTATTTCAGTCACTGCATAGCCAGGTATGCAGCAACTCCAGCCAGCCATAGGCTGACTGCAACTTTTAGTCTGCAAATGCTTTTAAATAGCACAGCTCTGCAGCCTCCCCCTTCGTTTGTGCTGCTGCCTCTCTCTCATTCCATGACCAGAAGGTCCTGGCTTCATACGAAAGGGCTAGTTAGTCACATATGAAAAGTAGCCCTGGCTAGCTAGTGACATAGGAAAAGTAGCCCTGGCTAGCTAGTGACGTCGGAACAGCAGCCCTGGTGAGCCAGTATTCTGCCCTGTGTTTCTGTGTACTCGCACGGGGTGAAATGCTCAGAGAGCTTAAGTCAGCACAGCTACTGGTGTCAGTAGAACTAAGCTGGTTTACACCACGGAAGGATCTGTCTCAATGCCAGAAACCTTAAATTTTTCAGAAGAGATTCTTGATATAAACAGGGAGAGCAAGAAACCACCTGCATAAGCTATGCACAAACCTGAAACGACCATGTTCTTCCTTTGAATTCCACGAGTGAAAGGAAATGTGGTTCTGTTGCAGGAGTTAGGTGCTCCTCCTGCATTTAACATTGTGCTCTTGGCAAAGAACACAAAATAAGGGGAGATGCTGGCAACTATTGTTCTCCCTCCTCAATAAATTAAATGGCTCATTTTAGAGGTTTATCTCAGAAAGGCAAATTAATGAATAAATAAAAATAAATGTGTCGAGCTCTAATTAACAACAAGAGTTGGGCATCTTGTCATGGGATTGTAGTCTTAGCAGTAGGTAACCTTCCATTCAAGGGAGACTACCCCACATATTACAAATAAAAGGACATTCAGTGTCACAAAGGAATAAATCTTCCAGCTCTTGCATATCCTCCTCTTTGGAATAGCTTCCAGGGTAGGAGAATCATTTAAAATATATGTGGAAAAAAAAAAAAAAAGAGCAAAATAATTAATTTTAAAAAGGAGAACATATACAATATACATAAATTTCCTCATCCCAATTATTTAGTTATCAGTAATAATCACAAGGGATTTAAAAGGAGGAGAGAATCTGAGGCAGCCTAACACCCTGCATGGAGTGAACGTTGGTGTAAATGACTGGAAAAGGTTGGCTGATTTGATGAAAACCCAATCAGACTCTCTAGGGAGATATTACTTTCCTCATTATTCCACTGATTGGCCTTATTTCATCTGAAGAACGCAGCACATTCTTTACAGTGCTGGCAAGCCTCTTTAACAATATCCAAGGCAAAAAAAAAAAAAAACCAACAAAACCAAACTAAAAACCCCATCACCTCTGTAATCGAAACAACAAGCAAATTAATCAGAGTCACTTTCCTCGGGGAACTGTTCACAGAACCCCCCAAAATCTTCTGGAGCGTTGGCGCAGTGAAGCTGCTAGGCAAAGGGGGTGGGATTTTGTCAGATTTGGCACGCAGCAAAAGCCGTTCCTAAATTTGCTAAAAGCAACTACAACAGCAGGCTCCAACCAGAGCTCCCCCCTCCACACGGGGGGGGAAAAAAAAAAAAAAAAAAAAAAGACCAAAAAAACCCAACCACTCGAGTTGTTTGCTTGTAGCAACCTAATCTTAACCAACAGTGACATAATTTACTAAGGGAGTTCGTTCTTGTGATACAAAAATTTGTTATGCCCACATCACTGTGCAGGGCTTTAGAATAAAGCAGCAATTTCAAGTCGAGTACAAAACACACTTGTGAAATTCAGTCTGAGAACTGTGTTATCAATGGCCTCAAGCTTGCAATAACTGTTAATTAAGTGTATTTTTCATTATTCTTTAGCAAAGAAGCAAGATTTAATGATGTAAGTTAACAATAGATGATAATTCAGAGTAGTGACAATAGTTTAATTATTCACACGCACGTAAAAGTTAACTTCATAACTTATTTCTTTGGAAGAACAAGTTCATTTAAAATATTTTGAACAGCACATACAATTACCACATACGGTATCTTGCCACACTGGTTTTGTGGATACAAGTCAATTTGCTAGCGAAGCCTGTCCTCTGGCAGGAATGCAGAGAAGGAATTCTCAGCCTTAATTTTTCTTTTTTTTTTTTTTCTGTTTGGGAGGAGAACAGAATTTACTAGCAATAGATAACAGCGGGCCCACTAGGTTAAAAACTGAGGCCAGAGTCCTCAAACAATGGACCTCAAGATTGCCCAAGCTATTTCCAAACCTTCCACAAAGGCCTTTGTTAAATTGCAGGAAATACTGTGGGCAGGGAATAAAAATACAGCTCATGAGGAGCTGGAAAAGGATGCTCAGAACCTACTTCAACACCAAGGCATCGGAATGGCTTGAGACCATCAATGGCCTGGATTGATCCCAATATCCTGAGCTGGGTTGATCAAATGTGGTCAAAAGCCTTTTGTAAGGAAGATGTTCCTGCTGTTTGTAGGAGAACCATCACAATGGGTACCAGTTTGACTCAAAGATTGTGAGTACTCGGGGAAATTATAATCGCAATGCGTTTAAACAAACTGATAATAAACCCCACCTATTCAATAAGCAATAATGAAATACTGATTCAGTCTGTCCAATCAATTCTTCTGTTTCAATGTGGTATTTTGCATATTGTGCTCTCATTGCAATGGACAAGCCTGGGCACCCAAATATTCAGCAGCTTTAAACTTGATTTCCTGATTGGGAAGGTGGAGATACTCCTCAGTTACTGTTCAAAACTGTCTGTCCCACAGAGAGCTAGAACTCAAGTGATACTACACCCGTCTCTTTTCATCTGACCCTCTGATTTACTGATTTCTCCAACACTGTGCCCAAAAACCTGGCCCAATCAGGTGGTTGTTTCTCTGTTAAGATCCTGATTTAAAAGACAGATTCAAGACCAATTAAAGATTTCATAGTGTCCTGCACCATGAAGAGCTACAAGGGTCTCTGGCCTCAAAGAATGTTCCTCCCTTCAAATAAAAAAATAATAAAAGAGATGGGGAAAAGGAGAGGAGAGGGAGAAAAGAAGGAGAGAGGGAAAAGAAGGAGAGGAGAGGGGGGAAAGAAGGAGGAAAGGAAGTCAAGGCAGAATCACACTTAGACCCATAAAATAGCAGCTGAGGGAGCGGGAAGGTTAAGATCATGAAGATTATTCCCATTTGCACAAACTTTCCCATTTTGCATTAATTTTGTTTCTAGGCAAGGCCAGCTGAAAGCGAGGTCAGGGCCAAGCTACTTATTTGACTCAAGAATGAAGAATTAACACTCACATTTGGGACTCCCCCATCCCTGAGGGTGCTCTTGGGAAGCCCCCTTGAGCTTTGAGTGGTTGCAGGGTAACAATGGAAATGTGGGAGACATTACATTCCTGCCTCTGAACTGGCTCAAATGTAATTAATGATGCCTTTTTCTCCCACTGGATTCACAGTGCTATGGAGGCCAGAATATTTGTTCTTCTGGCCAACACAAGACCCTTCTTTTTGTCAGGCTTATCAGAGTCACACAATTCAGTATTGAATCTTCTTGGACTGAACAGATACTCCGGGTACAATAGAGCCAGAAAATGTGACTACCTTCGGATATGCTTGTCCATCCCTGGACTGGAAGGAAGGAGAGACATCCTAACCTTTGGAGCTGTGTTTTGGGAAGTACCTTTGTTAGAAGGTGCTGCCCGTGTTCTGGAGCCAAACATCTGGTTCTTTATGCTAAAAACACTGCTGCTTTCAGCAATATCCAGCTCGGTGCCTTGTGACCGTCTACAAAATTCTGAGGATAAGACAAAATTCACTGGTTTGCAAGCAGTGTTTAGTGGGAGCTGCTGAAACCAGAAGGATGGTTTAAAAGGAATGAGCTAAATAGAACTAAAAGACTGCCATGCTATCGAGCAGCAGCTCCTTTCCTCTCTGGCCCTTGGAGAAAAGAAATTTGAAGGTAAAATCTCAGGGTGAGTGGAAACCATGAGGAAAAAGAGATTCAGCACCACTGAGTACGCCTTGAGGATAAGACATCAGCAGCTGTGTGTGGGCTTTTTTATGTGCTCTGGGGTCGGCAACCTGCATGCTTCTCGTGCACGACTCTATGGTTCATCTTCATATTCTGTGAGGTGGTTGGGTCACCATCCCTGCGTGTGTTGAAGGGCTGTTTAGATGTGGTGTTGAGGGACGTGGTTTAGGGGTCACCTTTGTAGAGTAGGGTTAATGGTTCGACTCGATCATCCCAAGGGTCTTTTCCAACCTGAATGATTCCATGATCTTAAGGCCCAGAAATAGTTATTATTGGTTCCTAAGGGTTGACCACTTCCTTTCTCCAGCAGGCTTTGAAGGTCACAACCCCCCCTGCATTGCTCTGATAGTGACGTTTGTTCTTCCTGGTGATTTCTGATGATTTAGAAATTAGCTCTGCGTGGTATTTGGCAAACCCCAGTCTTGCCCAGAGGATGCGAGAAGGAGGCAGGCACAGCAACCATCCCAAAGGAGATACCTACACTAGAACCCAACACTGCTCACGTTCGCACCGTTCTTAGTCCGCTCACACTTCGGGCAGACCTTCCTCATGTCTCCCTGGAGATAAAAACCTACAGACACCCCCGCAAAGACGCATAATTTACCACCGATGTGTTTATCAAAGGAAAGATGCTCTTATTTTGGGGAGAAACAGATGGAAAAATGCATTCCAGGATACTGCAAACCGGCGATCTTTCGAGACCACACCTTAAGCTACAAGATCATTAAGAATTCAGCCAGACAAAATCACGCCTTGCCTTTTATGACTCCACCTATCACTTATTTATTGTGCTTTTCACTAAAGAAGGCTGATTTGGTAGTGACGGAAGATTATAATATCTGATGACATTGCCCATGACAGGGCTTATATCCTCTCCACAAAATGTTTCAACTAAATGTGGCAATCTGGATGTGCCCTCTCGATGAAAAAAAAACCAAAACCAACAAAACTGAGATAGGAGATCACGGTGCATTTCAACAGTACAGAAATCGGACAACTAACAGCAACAACCTTAGTAAATACAGCAGCTGAACTGGCTGTACAAAAGTCTTGTTCAATTCAACTCCGCCTCAGTTTCTGAATTTTAAATCGGAATAAACCAAAATGCGTCAAATTGGAATAACCGCTGAAATTCCCCCTATATAATTTATTTAAAATTTCCATCTAAAATTCATTAAAGTCACTAGCTTGAGCAGAAATTCAACCTGCAGCATATAAGGCTGCACAGCTGAGTAAAGTCATTTTTCCTGTTTCATTTAGGTATGGTGTTTGGCTCCAGTATTATACATAACATCTCACTAAAGGTTAAAAAAAAAAAAAAAAGAAAAAAAAAAAGAAAAAGAAAGAAACCTCTTGCTCTCCTTTTGGAAAGAAGCAGGAAAAAGCAAACTGCTTTCAAGCCTTGTGGAGCCATTTATCTTCTTGTAGAATGCAATCTCACTCACCTTCTAATCCTCTCCAGTTCTCGTTTATCCCAATAAACAGATATTGCCTCTTGTGTGTCCTGACTTGGGTTGCTTAACTCAAAATGGGTGTGGTACTTGAAGAAAGATTTCTCAGATCTGTTTTGGGTGAGGTAAAGCACTTTGGGACCTGCTTCTCATTAAGCAAAAAAAATTTAAAATAATAAAAAAATATCCCTGCAATGTGTGCTGTCCAGTTTCCAGAAATGGAAACAAAGCTAAATTGGTCTGGAGATTGTGAGAGTTCTGCTCTTGTTAACCAACAACAACAAAAACCAAAACAAAAGACATTTTTCTATTCTTTCTCAAGTGGTCTTCAAAGATAAACAAACACACGATGCCAATTTTAATAATATTTGGCCACTAAAGCATCCAATTTTAATTTTAGCTACTGATAAAAAGGTTGGGCGGTTTGGAAAGCTACGGAAATACCAGCCTCCAGTTGAAATCTGGCTTGTGACTTCAGCCTAAACCCAACCCTCAGTCAAATCACTTCAGGTTGTCTAGTTTCCTTTGTGGCCTGGGAGAAAAAAAAAAAAAAAAAGAAGTTAAAAAAAAAACAAATTCACAGTTTTTGACCAATTGCTGTGAAAAACTATAAATCAGATTGTGGTCATTGAAAGTTAGACTCAGGTTCACCATATGGTTTGTAAACCTGGGGAATCACTGATGCCTTTTGAGTTTCTGCTGCAATCTGAAACATGAGGTGGTTTCACGTGGCTTCAGATTCCCTTGCAAACATTTCAACCCACCCCCCAGCTCTCTTAAAGCGTGAATTCTTTCATTCATTCTAGAATGTGTTACACCACCACAAAAGAAACTTAAGATTAAAAAGAAAAGTAGAAACATACAGTTTTCACAACTGTGTATACAACCAGCTTAATGACCCGGACAAATTCACTTAATTAAGCATTTGTGTGCACAATTACCCAGTTTGTGAATAAACTCTTTACAATTGCACGTACCAACTGGATGTCAAACGTGCCTACGTTGTACATACCCCCGTTGTAAAACTGACCTTACTGCGCTGTGGCCTTCAACTTAATCAATTGTTTTATCTGTTTCAAGGCATGTATAAAATGTCAGATATATTCAGCACATCAGCTCAGGGTAAAACTCAACGGCCAACCTGGGAGGTGAGGTTTTTCTTTGTCGAGGTTGTCAGTGTAACTTGCCCTCGGTATTTGGAAGCTGAGAGAGGGGTTTTTTATAGCCAAGGATGGGGAGTGCTTAAAAATATAAAATTAAATTAAATTGAATTAAAAAAATAAAGTAAAATAAACGCATACTTTCTGCATTTTGGTGAGAAATGGTTAACGTTCCACAGCCTTTGATTTATTTATTAAAAGTATTTTACCAGGAAACACAACAGAGACAGGCCTTCTCATTTCCAGTGGGACCCCAGAGAGCAGTAAATTTACATACACAAAGGACAAGCATCAACCCCTGAACCTTTAATGTTTATTTTGATAGCCCACCCTGCTGGTAAGGCCTTTTGTTACCAAGCCAGGTACAACAAGGCAAGGATCCAAACAAACACCGCTGGTAGCTTTGTTGACCAGGTCACACGATGTCCTGCCCTTGAACGATACCCCTTGTCTTTTACCCTTTGCCCCTAGAAAATGAAGTTAGTTCGAGTCCCTGTGGCAGATTTAGCATTTCCTTTCAGTGTCTGCCAATCTATCAAAATTCAGCTACCGCTGTGAACCCATCAACTCGGCGCAAAAAAAGAACAAGGCTTACCACGGACCCCCTCAAAGTAGCAATCATTTATCCCTTCCTGAACTTTAGCTGACCTTTGTAAGCGGGCTAGAAGTTGAAGCATGTAGCACCTTGTTGGGGAGGATCTAGGCTGGGGGGGTTTTCCTCTCTCCCCCCAAAGCTTTTCTTCTTTCATTTCGTTAAGGGAAGCGTCGCGTTTAGGGAAGGGAAATAAAGTCTTCGAGGAGAAGATGCAATTGCTCCAGCCCCATGCAAAAGGAGCCGATAGAAATACAAAGGAACCAATAATACCAATATAAAAGAATATCAATATAAAGGCAGCAATATAAATATTCTGCGTTTGCCCAGCCAGTTAGCATCACTTTGGAGAGGGAAATAAACAAAAGCGAGTGGATTCTATTCCCGAGGATTTATCGGAGGGGAGATATTGTTTGCGCAACACAGCGAGGCATTTATATACAAATAATTGCAAAGCAAAATGAATCACAGAGAACGTTTGGCTCCAAAACTGAGAACGCCACATAACTACAATATATTGGCTAAATATTGCACGGGGGTTGGTTTTTTGTGGGTTTTTTTTTTTTTAAGGCAGGAGGAACATCTAGATTGCAGGAAGGGTTATCCACAGTGTAACTCCCTCTGTAAATTTAAACTGACCTAAGGGACATAATTACATACATCTCATCATGAGACAATATACTTTTTATTTGTTTGAATTTTATTTGTATTGGTGAAACTGACCTGAAAGTGACACAAGTTTATTAGAAAAAGGACTCTCAAAAACAGAGTGGGCTGGTCTTCTTACTTAAGATGGATGTGCCAACTTCTAGTATGATTAGAGAAATGGATAACTCACTAACATCTGTGCAAACTACAATAAAAAGGGATTTAGTGTTACCCCAAGGAAGGTAAAAGAGGCTGTCTGTCCATTAAACGCTTTATTACAGTGCCAGCAGCTTTTTTCTAACTCAGTTATTCCTGCACAGAGCTCAGCACTGTGACTGCCTGTCATCCTTACCAGACAGTGCTTGGGGCTCCGGAGTTTTTTTGTGCAAGGTAGATGACAATCAAATGACTCATTGAGCAGGGAAAGCGTCTGACCCCTAGTGAAGGATTAACTACGGAAAGTGAGTGTGATCATGTCACACCATTACTTAGAATTTTCACAGTCAATTTCTGAAAATATGAGATAACTCCTTAAAGAGACAGCTTTCAGGAAGCGCTATGAGCCAGCAGAAATCCCCTTCCAGTACAAAGGCAGACAGTGCCATCACACAGACATCTGCTTGGCTGCTCGCTGTAAACCCACCGCTCCCCTTCTCCGGATGGCAGACAAGGTTAAGAGCGAGTGAGACCGCAATCAGACGCCTTAGACCGTTCAAGGTGGTCCAGGCAGAAAGCAAAAGGGATAGGAGAGATGACACTGAAATCCCATGTAGTGGCACAGTCTCTGCTTAGGGTGATACAAGTACTTTTAATATATCAACACCAAAAGTGGACATTCCATATGACCCCTTGTTTATACTAACTCTCAGCCCACCACGGGAACGCAACCGTCCAGCGACCGCCCAACAAATCCATTGGACACGGGAAGGGTTTGGCCACGCTTGCAGAGCCGTGAAGAACGTCACGTATGGGAAAGCCTGCTCCTCCCTGGCACCCCTGGATAACAATCCAGGAAAATCTCAAGAAAAAAAAACCCAAAACAAACCCACAAAAAATAGCGTAGGGTTCACCAGCAGCATTAAGCCCCAGCTTGTTGTCTCTGTGAACCTGTTATCACTTCCTCACATTAAAACCCCGTCGTGGTATATGAGAGGCTTGACCCATTAATCAGCAAATGAAGGGCCCATTTGCTCTGTTTTTACATAACAATTTTTTTTTTTTTTCCATGCACAGTTCTAAATGTGAGATTCATCAAGTTGGGTTTTGGTTTTTGTTTGTTTTGGGCTTTTTTTTTTTTTTTTTGTGGAAGAATAATTCAGCCTAAGAACCTCAAAGCTTGGGCGTGCCAAAATGAGTTAACATCTGCTGCTGCCTGAATCTAATTGAAATGATTCATTATAAAATTTACAGATCTGCTTAATGATTTTTGTATTTCTTTTTCAGAATCACCTTGTTCATTACCTCACCTTAGGTAGGCGAAATTCAGCAGAGCTGTAGTTTCCCTAACTGGCTGGAGTTTGTATACAACAGTACCTAAAAAAACCAAAATAAAATGAAAAATCAGCCTCTTCTTATTAATTTCACATCATGTTTGGTTTTTGGTTGGGGTTTTTTTGTGACTCTGCTCCCTCAGAGAAAAGCTCCATTACCATTGAACAGAGACCCGTTAGGGGCACCTTGGAAATTTGGACCCTTTTACTAGAATCAGGGCTTAAATAGCAGTTTAATTTATGGCAGTTTTCTGGCTGATGGCATTTTTGCTCTCAGGTAAGGTCATCTCAATATATATCCCTTTAGAGAAAGCCAACACAGGAATCTTTTTATGCTTTTTTTTTTTTATTTTATTTTCAAGTAGCCAACTATTCAGTTGCTAAAATATAACTCACGTACGGAATGTATGCACCTTTGATTCTACACTGTTGTGGGTTTTATTTTAAAGGAAAGATCCTTTATGTGTGTAAAAAAAAAAAGAGAAAAGTGAAAGAAAAAAATATGAATAAGCATGTGAATAATTAGATCAGAGATAGATGCCACCTTTTCTCAGTGTTGAAACTGTGAGGGGAAAAAAAAGTGCTACCATATAATTGACATAATTGATCTATTTTTTTCCCTTTTTTGCTGCAGTAATTTTTTATGCATGCCATTGTTGCTGTTATTATCCAAGATGTGATCTTGTGTGGTTGATAATACTGACTAGATATGAATACTGGTAAGTACCAGCCAATCACAAATCTATAGTGTCTATTTCTGCATCACCAGGTGCTATCTCATGGGAAATATCCTCTTTTTTGGCAGGCACACAGCGCTCTGCATTATCTGTCATTTTCATTAGATTCAAGCTACAGCTGAGCCAAAAAGACTTAGTTCTAGCATATGTGCTCAAAATGGCCAAGATGAGATTGTCCAAATTCACCCTTGCAGGATTGTACTAGAAAACAACTAGAGCTCAAGCTAAAAATTAGAGCTAGCAAAGTATACGAATTACATTTGGGAAACTGCAAACACCATAAGCTCAAAAGATTTCCAGCTTATCACAGTCATCACCTCCAAAAGCTCCAAGGAGCCTAAGTCAGCAATTTCTATGTTTTTCAACACTTCTTTTGTACAGACTAAATGTGATGATGTCAACAAAGAAGAACAAGGACATCACAAGAAGACAAAATCCTTCTGTTTTCCAGCGGCTCAGAAAACGACAGCAAGCCACCGATTACGTGCAAATGCCATATTTAATAGGTCAATATTATTATTATCTTTTGAGTCAGCACTAATATATTAGTTGGGACTGTTGTTTATTAATAATTCTGGAGCTAAACTATATGAAATGGGACCGTGAGCCTTTCTTCAATTACAATAAAATAGTAATACTGTATCCTCCATCTAATGAGGACAGGCTTAATTGGGATGGTTGCTTTATTAAGATACCTCCCAGGAAACTAATTTGCTATAATGTTAGTGAATAGCTGTGACTGCTGTTTAATTGGGATGGTACTAACAAAAACTCTGCTTAATGGGGATACATTTGGTCAGTACCAAGGGGTTAAGTGATACTTAACTTGGTGTTAAATGGGTGTGAAATTCTGAGTTTTGTTCTTTTAATGAAGACATAGCTAACTAGGGGTCAGGCGAGTAAAACGGGGAAGGGAAATGGAATTCTATAGCTATCATTTTTATCCTTTCATTTCACTGCAAGAACTTTAAAAAATGACGAGTGACTCCTTGGTAGCATTCATTCCGTTCCTTGAATATAACCTCTTTTATTCATTTTCTGTTAAAATTTATTAGTATCTGACTTTTAACCTGATATGTTTTCACTGAAAGAAGATTTCACATGACTGATTTCATATGATTTCATCTCGCGTTTAGGAAGCATTTCTAGGTGGTGACTTAGCCAAGGGCTATGAAGAAGCCTCTACTCCGCTTAAATCTCTTTTAATTTCATGAGCTGAAGCATGAGGCTTCTGCTACTCCTGTACAAAAGGATGAAACTAACAGGAAGGCTCAAAGTGAAAATCAAAAGCCATACCCATGTCAGTTCTCCTGCAAGCCATCCATATGCATGAGAAAATGTAGCTGTAGTAAAGTTCAATCTTCTGTAACAAGCAAATAACTTACACAGATCTTCCTCCCGCATCTGAGACTTTTACCCCAAAAACGAGGGAAGCAGAAAGATCTCAGTGAGCAGCACACATATAGGAAGTTACTAAGAGCAGTGTACCTACCAGCACTTGTAGTACCTATTAGCTGATAAACACTTTACGTTAAGAAGTTTCAGTCTATGGAACGTAAACCTTTAATTATGAGCTCTACACCACACCTAAAACATTTATCGACCAATATCAAATAGCAAACATCTATAAAAAAAATAAAACTAAAAATCAATCTCTTGTTGTGGCTCAGCTGCAAACCAAGGAGGAACTAAATCGTGCATAATAAGCACAAAAATGATCAGAAGATGTGCAGAACTGGCATGAAAAGATAAAAGGATGGTACTGCTGCTTATCTTTGCCTACAACTAGAAGTCAAGGTTTACTGGTGACAGGAAACATACCTGTTGGGATTCAGCAAAAAATATTTACAAGAAATCAAGTTAAAGCCCATGTTTTATAATCAAACTTGGAAGTAGGAGTCCAAAATGGATCTTCAGTGATCGTTAAAAAATAATGTTACTTTGAGTCTTGCTTACTCCTACCAAGTATTAAATAACTCTGTCTTGATTCCTGCTGTTGCACATTCACTTTAATTAGATTGCCAAGATCACGTGATGCTCTCTTATGGCCAAAAGCCATCGAGATCAAAGACAAAATACCTTTAAGCTCCTGAAGTTCAAATCGAGGCCTTCACCGTAACCTACCTGTTAAGAAAAATACAGAAACTATCTGGTATTTTGATTTACCTTATTGGCATGTTAACGGAAAGAAGATGAGAGAAATCTCAAAACATTTGAGTGAAATAACACACAAATAAACTTTCAAACTGTCTTTCAACAATCGAGACTAAAAGTTATTGAATATGCAAATTGCCTTTATTAAAGGAAGAATGATGGGTTGTTGGGGTTTTTTTTTCAGCAGCTTAATTACGTTGAAATCCTTCAACAGAGAAATCTAGCAGTTCTGCATGGGAAATGTCTTTTCTAAAAGGGACTCAGGTGTGACGTGAAACCTGGGAAAACACTCACGAGCTGAGAAACCACTGCAATAGATGGGATTTATTAGCTGGTAGAATGCTGCAGTGGATTTGTATCTGTTCTGCGGAGGCATCGCTGCTCTACACCGCGTTCGGCCTTTTTGCCACGTCCCTGCTCTTCCCTTCTCACAACTGATACATTTGAGAAGAACAGTTTGATGAAATGAGGCTTTTGAAAGAAGCCAGAGATTCTGATGAGAAACTCTCCCGACCCACCCTGAGAAGTACGGTATCGGAAGTGTTTTCAACATTTGCTGTTATGACTTTCTTAAAATAGTCACCTGTATTTTACATTTCGCTGCAGTGAGGTGAACTCAATTTTGACCAAGAAAATCACCATACAAAATTGTACCTCGGTGCAAAAGACCGAGGTTTCTCTGGAATTTAAGGAGTACAGTTTGGCCTTAAAAGCCATCTGTGCTTAAAACTTCTCCAGGATTTTTTGTAGAGACTTTTGACATCAAAGGCCCCAGCCGGGCCCTCGATTTGGCAACGGTGCCGAGATACAACGGTGAAGGACACAAAACCCTTCAGCAGGCCGGGTCAGATGACGCACCAGCTAATGATGATTCCTAGTGATGAGCTAACCTAATGTTTATACCATACAACAACCAAAGGATTAATGGTCAAATGACCACCAGGACTAACGCTCAGCTAGCTCAGCAGACGTCACTGATTGAAGTCCAAATGTGGCTTTGAGGGCACTAGGAAGATAATGGACCATACTTTGAGAAATCAATCTGAATTTTTCCTGTGGGGACAAGCGAGAATTTTGCTGCAGCAAAGCTGGAATGCTAATGGAGGCTCAGAAAGGGCCTGGAAGAGGTAAAATACTGCCTTGATTTTGAATGAGAGAGAATATGACTTGTAATTGGCCTGGGTCTTTTAAATTTGCTTACGGTCATTGTCTGCTAAATACTTTTCTCCTAGCTTTGTTAGCCAGGATTCTCAGTGGCCTATGATCTGTGGCTGATGAAGGTAGTTAAGGGAAAACGTTAAAATGGCAATTTGAGAGTGAACAATTGCTGCAAAAATTAACGAAATCCTAAAACATTATGTAGCGAGATCTCTCCAAACTTCCCGCATTAAAAGCGGGGACATTAGCCGCACAGCAATGTGAACTTTGCAGTCTCACCAAGTCTTTGGGTTATAAAAGTATGATACCAACTATTCCTCGTGGTTTTAAACCAAAGGTGCTAATTAAACTACAGATAAAGCCAAAATACCCAAGCAAAACTAACGGGCAATTTCTTTAAACTTTATGTTACTTTATATTACGTTACATTCTAAATATTTTATGCCTATATATTGATATTTAAGTATTTAGGTAAATATAAAGTGTTGAATGTGACTGGGTTTTGCTAAATATCAAGAGTTGGATGTGACTGGGTTTTGCACTGTATGTAGACAACCAATAAAATCTCCTTTTTTTCTCCTTTTGTTTTCAGCAGTGCATCTAATCCCTAGAAAACCTACCAACGGCTAATGTGAAAAACAAAAAGCACCCTGTAGACCTATGTACTTGTCTCCACTTGGAAACAAAACAAATGCTCAGCTCTGTTCAGGTTAAGGGTTGGTGGTCTCGTTTGAGTCCACAATGGACAGTCATCTGCATGACGTGGCTGGTGTGTCGCTTGGCACAATTCAGTGTGATTGACAGTATTTGCTCACGAGAGGCCCCAGGCTGGCTGATGAAGTAACTTCCATTATAGAATACAGACAAGGTCAGCTCCATGCAGAGAGTAGCAACAAGAAGTCCTGGTCCCCAAAGCCTTTGTCCTACTGGATGTACGCTTTTGTGTTTTGCTGATACGCTTTAATGGTAAAAAAAAAATATAAAAAAAGTACATGTTTTTCAGCTGTAAACTGCTATGTGCAGGAAGGTTATCAAAACTGTGGAAAAAACTACATCCCCTGCACAAGTTAAAAAACAACCGCGCTTATCTACCGCATCTAAAATAATCTAAGGCTGTCATAGATGTTTTTGCAATAGTTTAGAGAGAGTGGTTGATTTTAGAGAAGCTGTGGAGACTGCGTCTCTCAGGAAAGCTGCCCACAGAGCTGGAACTGAGAAGAACAGTTGCATTCTAAGAGTTGTGCCCAGATTTGAGAGGCCCACCTGCAGAGCATCTCAAAACCCACAGGCTTGCCTTACAGAAAGGGGATTGCTTAGAGCTGGAACGGAGCATTTGATGTTGCTGTCCAAGCTGAATCTTGCTAATGAAAAGCAGAGTTACAGTAAAGCAAACTCCACAGCAGAGCAAATTGTTCAAACCCAACAAACTTACAAAATTCAGTAGGAAGTTAAGAGTTAATAGGAGTGATTCGAGTACTGTGAGAGACACTCATGCTACAGCCTGGTTTTCTACTACCCAACAGTACATGTAGCAAAGACATTTAATAAACTGCAATTCAGCTTGTGCAAGTAACAGTTCTCAATTCTTGCCTTAACCTCAGTGCTTTGGTACCTTCACTCCCCACAAGCCTATCCAAGACCAAAACCTCTTCGATAAAGCAGCAGCTGACAGCCTGCAGGAAAGCTCATGGGAGAAAAGGCAGCTTCTACTGAGTGCCCCTTAACAGAATTTTGTTCTTTGTACCTTTGGCAATCTAGCCCAGTTGACTGGAACTTTTTGAGCTATTAATTACAGTCTATTTTCTTCTTGGCCGAGGTCTGATCCCAAGGTCACTAGGGAAGATTGACAATATTCCACACTGTGTATTTAGTAGTCCACCTAATCCCTTCCTTTCCCTTGTATGTGAAGCCATCTCTCATTTGCATGCTGCCAGACAGTACAGCTTGCAGAGGTGAAAGCAAAATGTACAGTAGATAATGCATCAAAGTTCTTTTAAATCACAGACAACAACAAACCCCAAACTACCAAACAAGTACAGTCTGAAGTTAAGAAAGAATGCACCTTGCTGGAGCCTCATGATGCTACTGACAGATTAGTCCCATTATATACATCTATTTACTTTGCTAATCAATTAAAACACTGAAGTTAACATATGCCATATTAAGTGGTGCATATGCTATGAAACAGTTTGTTAAAGGGAAAAAAAAAAAGAAGAAGAAGAAAAAAGCAGAAATACTTTTTGTGAACTTCTGTTCCCATCTGATGTTTTAAAACAGTCTTGAAAAATAATCATTTTCTAGCCCCAACACAAAAGCAATTCTCCCACCCTCTGCTGAGGCAGCTAAAGTTAATGAAGGAGACCTTAGGGGAGAACAGAAGCAAATTAAAATATCCCCTCTTTGGCATAAGATTGGCCTTCGAGTCTTGAGGAAAGGTCTTAGAAATGTTTCGGGTTAAGTGAAAGACAAATCGGCTCAGAAATGAAACATCTTTTTCTTTGGGCACGAAAATTTGGCTGCGAAAAAAAAAAAATCTCTTGACGACAGAGTCATTTCTGCAGTTCTGACGTGACACTATTGCCAGGACACCTAAGGAGAGGGCTACAGTGCCCAGCATGCCAGCATAGCGTGCCCTAGACTGCCAGAGTGCTGTGGTGGTGTAGGATTGCTGGCACACAGATGAAAACAAGGGGAAAAAAAACCCAGGGATTTTTCCCTGCTTGATAAGTGGTAAAAAGAAAAAGACGACATTAAAGAACTATGGTTAAGTTCAAACTTCCAGATGTTCCCAGGTCGGACTGAGAAGCAGACTGTGAATGCCCGTCAATCCAGAGCATCCAGAGAAGGGGTGAACCTCTACAACACCCACCTCTTCCTGCCTCATTTAAAATCTCCATAAACCAATCCCCCTTTTCTTGGGGTGGATTCTTCACCATTACCTATCGAGTAAACAGCTATGTGCCAGTCCCAGACTGGCCTAAGGCTACAGAAAACTAAAAAAAAAATAAAAATTAAACCAGTATTTTAAAACTAAATGTTCCAGAGTGGTTAAACAGCACTCCTGAAGCGCCCCAGGCTTCACACATCATTCTGATGAGGACGTGTCATAGTCTGATACCGACATGTCAAGCTTAGGAGGTTTAGACAGGCACAGTTAAATCACATTGCAGCACTGAACTTCCACTTCTAAAATTTTTATCTTGTCCAGTGAGTCAGGACGGCTGGCTTCACAAAGTTGACTGGCCACAAAAATAGAAGAGGGAGAGGGTGGCTTGCAAGGTCAAACATAAATAAATGGAGGGGGCAAGGTGAAGACCACCTGTATTACTTTCTCCTCCCTAGGTAAACTTGTGCACAACCAACAAGGTGACTACGTGGAGAAAGAGGGAGGCAGCAGAAGGAGCTGCTGTGAGGATACAGCTGCTCACCCCTTGCCAGCATACCCATCACAATCTGCACTTCCAGACTGCCACAGACCCCTAGACTCACAGGCTGGTCCTTTCATTGGTGGAGACAGTTCCCATGGCAGGATAAATTCAACTTCAAACCACCTCTGCAGCGTACAGCCGTGCTGACCAGATGGAATTTGAAGGGTTTTTGCCAGTGCCTACCATGCCCTCTCAATTAAGGTGAGCTGCTAAGCTACCTTTGCCCTGCCACCCCTAGGCAGCAGAAAGTTCTCCCTCTCACAAATCTACCCTGTCAAAAAGCAGTGCAAAAAGCCTTTCAAAGACCCCTGGATGCCAGGTAAGAGCAATCACTGAGGAGAGCTGCAGGGGATTCCTGCAGTGCTCTTAGCTTCAGCAGTAAACCAAGACACCCAACGATAAAAGCAGTTATTCCACTGAGAGAAGTAAAGAGGAATACGTGTGATGCCTCTCCTTCCTCGCCTTCTCTCCCGAGGGAGAGGCAAGCAAAGATCTATTTCCACCCATAGTCCTCAAAATGCCACTAGAAACAAGAGCAAGGCAAGGCATTGAGATAAGCATGAGGATGTCAGCTAAGGATGCATCTGGAATAGGGTAGCAAGAACCACGCAACAGCACCGTCCATCCCAGCACTTTACATCCCCGGTATATGTAGCATTTCATTTGGCACTGATGGATTCTGCATGAACCAGCAACAGCCCAGTGTAGTTAAAAGCAGAACTGGATGCTCTGGCCAAGAGTGATGTCAGATATTCCTGTATCTTTGTTTCCCATCTCCAGTGGACTCCTCCTATTACAAAATGCACTGGAAACATTTCCTGGCAGCGTAAGAATCTGGAGCTATTAGGAAACAAGACATAGTCTACTGTGTTAGCTGGAAGTACTAACAGTACTGGACTTCTTTTTCAACAACTTTTAGCCTAAACACTGACAACTGCTCCAAAAACAAGGATTTGCTCCAAAGACATGGACCTGATGGATGGACTACCCGGTGGATAAGGAACTGGCTAGAAGGTCACACTCAAAGAGTTGTGATCAATGGCTTGATGTCCAGGTGGAGACCAGTGACAAGTGGAGTTCCTCAGGGGTCTGTTCGGGGTCCAGTGCTCTTCAACATCTTTGTCAGCGACACAGACAATGGCATTGAGTGCACACTCAATGAGTTTGCCAATGACACCAAGTTGTGTGGTGCGGTGAACTCACTGGAGGGAAGGGATGCCATCCAGGGGGATCTTGACAGGCTTGAGAAATGGGCCAGTGCAAACTGCATGAGGTTCAACGAGTCAAAGTGCAAAGTCCTGCATCTGGGCTGGGCCAATCCCAGGCACAGTTACAGGCTGGGTACAGAGTGGGTTGAGAGCAGCCCTGAAGAGAAGGACTTGGGGGTGTTGATTGATGAGAAGCTCACCATGAGCCAGCAGTGTGCTCATGCTGCTCAGAAGGCCAACTGTGTCCTGGGATGCATCAAGAAGAGTGTGGCCAGCAGATCAAGACAAGTGATTCTCCCCCTTCACTCTACTCTTGTGAGACCCCACCTCGAATGCTGAGTCCAATTTTGGTACCTCCACCATAAGAGGGACATAGAACTGTTGGAACAAATCCAAAGGAGGCCACATAGATGATCCAGGGGCTGGAGCACCTCTGCTACAAGGACAGGCTGAGGCAGCTGGGATGGCTTAGCCTGGAGAAGACTCTGGGGGGACCGTGTAACTGCCTTCCAATACCTGAAGGGATCCTGTAGGAAGGCTGGAGAGGGACTCTTCACAAGAGCGTCTAGCGATAGGACGAGGGGAAATGGTTTTAAACTGAAGGGAAATAGGTTTGGATTGGATCTTAGGAAAAAGTTCTTCAGCAGGAGGTTGGTGAGACTCTGGAACAGATTGCCCAGAGGGGTTGTGGATGGCCCTCCTTGGAGGTGTTCAAGGCCAGGCTGGATGAGGCCTTGAGCAACCTGGTCTAGTTGAGAGGCATCCCTGCCCACGGTGGGGATGTTGGATGAGATGATATCTAAGGTCCCTTCCAGCCTAAGCCATTCTAAAAAAAAAGCCTGAAGAACCTCCAAGTGAATTAAAGCAATGCAGCAGTGGCTAGGAGTTCACCCAAGGTGCTGATGGCCAAGACTCCCCTCCACACAGTTGCCCACCAAAGCCAATTAAATAATTGTTAACGAAGAATTCCTTGTCCAAATAATGCATCCTTGCGAAGGGGAGGTTGAAAAACGAACACAACAAAATAACCACACTGAATTTAAACAAGTTTCTTGCAAAGGAAGAAAAATGTCACTTTAGAAGTTACGGTCTTGATTCTAAAATAAGTATTTTAGAAGGGGATGACTAAACCTGAGCCTTCTTCCTTAGGATTCATTTACTTCATACTGCTCTCTTCTGCAGTTCCAAAAGCAACAGATAGATAAACTCCACATAAGATGGAAATACACAAACATCTTTGTGCTAAAGAAGTTTCCAAATTTTTTACTTTTGTTATTTTTTCTGGGATCATGTTCTCCAAGTCAGGGCTGGACAGATGAAGATACAACTTCCCCATTCTTTCAGGATTGGAGTCAAAGTCTTGGAAGCCAAAAGTCCTAGAGTCAAAGTCCTCAACCTTTCAATTGGACTGTCTTCTATGAATTTAAATCGCTTTGTCCTTTTTAACTGAAATTTAAAATCTATATATTTCAGGAACATAACACCTTCAGGGTGGCAAGAACCTTACCTTGGAACTTCAGCAACTGTAATTCCTCTAAGGTTTACAGCTTTTTTCCCAAAGGTCATCTCACTGAAGCTCAACAAGATGCTAACAGACCACAATGGAGAGTAACAAAATTCTCAGTCTTACAACTTTGTTGTTTTTTTTTTTTCCCCTTTCTAAAGTTTCAGTCAAAACACATTTCAGTCCCAGCACATGATTTCCTTAAAGAATTTTAAAAAGGCAATTTTGTGGTTCAAGCCTCAACCTCTGGTTGTTTGATGGCAATCAGAGGTCAACTCATTTTAAACCGCTTGATCGTGTCATTTTACTTGACCATTTTTGCCTTAATTGCAGATCACATTGGCTGTAGCACAGTATTCTATAAATACTTGAACAATCTGTTCAATAGAGTGATAAAGCTAAGCAATTTAAAAAATAAGTTGAGCTATGTCACCTTCTTGTCAACTAAGCTACTAATTTAACTATATGTAGAACTTATATAATGAACTGCTATGCTGAGCACCGAGTAGAATTTCCAGTTACTCGTTTTCAGTGCTCATTAAGGTGAGAGATGACAGGACTGGCCACGTGTTCCCCTACAGCTGGATATCACTGAGCTTATAACTAACCTGGCTAGAACAGAATTAAAAACACTTATCAGCATTTAAGGAATGGAGTTCTTTCAGCAGTAGGTTAGTCCTGCTTGCCCAAGCCCTCATGTTTTACTGGGACTGCTATGGGTGATAGGAGAATCATTACAACCATTTACATATACAGCTGCTAAAAATGGTTTCCTGCACACCCCCACCCCACCTGCAACCTCCCACCCCCATTCTGTCCAGGCCATGATCTCATTAAATCACCGCGCTGACATCTCCTCATCCTTACATTCCAGTTTTTGGTGGTCACTTCTACCTCCTACGCCACGTCCTCATCACACGGGCTATTTTTGAAGGACCCGAGCTGTCTTCAGCCACCCTTTGCTGTCTGCCAGTCTCCCTCATCAGCTGTCAGAGATGAGATTTCTTTTCAAAGGGTGAATTCCCCTTGGTGGTGCAAATGGCCCACGAAGAAGCACGTTGCATCTCTGAATCCAAGAGCCCAGGGAGCCAGTTTGCAACAGTTAGCAGGCAGCTGAAGCAGCACCTTGCCAGCAATTCAGCCCTCTGCTTCAAACATACCTGCTTTTTCTTAGCATCCCCTCCTGGAAACACCTGCTGTAGCAGATAACTTCTGAAAAAAAACCCTTTCCCACGGGGGAAAAACAGTGATTTTGATATCAGAGAAAGAAGAATATCCTCTTTACGAAGCACACACACAAAGAAACACGCAACATCAACTCTATTTCCTGTAGCATTCACTGGACAGTTGATGGAAAAACATAATTTCACAATGCAAAGCAGACAAGTGGTTCCAGAACGTTGTCTCCAGTAGATTCGTGTCTTGCTGTCTTTAGCTATGACATCTATAGAGATGCAAGGTCCACACAAGGCTTCTCCTCTGCTGGGATATTTAGAAGGGCTCCCTACAGTGATAATGCTCTGTTGTCTAGTAAGTTATGAATACTCTGTGAAATGTTCCTCTCAGGTGAGGACTATTGGACTCTTCCTTCCCCCTGTCTGATTGCCTGGAGTTTGTAGGAGACGAGTACCCTAAACCAAGTATCCATCTCTTAATTTTTCAACCCCAGTTTCAAAGCAATTATGCATGGGAGGGACCTACAGAACCCAACGGGCTATGTGACTCCATACAGGGCTTTTTTAACCTCATAGGAAACTAGACTAAAAGACAACCAGGTTTAGTTTAGTTTGATTATACTGCAAGAAAAGTCTTAATATACAAATGCATTACTTCTTAGAAGGCATTGTACTCTTCTGGAGGGCTGTTCTTGTTGAATTCTGTTTGCTCAAGGAAATGACATAGCTTAAATTTTGAGGTATACCTCTTCTTTAAGGCACACTGTTTCTCAGAGAATACTTTTAACTGTTAAAAGGTAATTCCCACGTAGATTTCCAAGTGGTTATATTGGGTCTAAGGAACCTTTTACCTGCTGAGAGCAAAACAGACCTTCCCAAAGCATTTGGCAGGCCACACTAACACACATCCTAATGCTAACCCGTACTAACATGAAGAGAGGAGTATGACAACACAGGGCACAAGAAATGAAATCAGGGTCTCTAGCAAGCCCAAAGGCTTCAAAGTGCCCAACACACACAAAAAAAAAGTAATAAAATTAAATAACCTTCTTGAGCCTTCTTCTCACAGATTTTCCTCTTAAAGGATTCCCCACCACTGTCCCTGCTAAACAGCTCCTGGCAAGCAGAGTTTTACATGGCAGGGGTCACAGTATGCAGGATTCAAAGTATGCAAATTCAGAATTCCTATGGAAATCTTGCCATCTAGTTAAGTCAGTGCAACTTATGGACCAAGCCTTGAAGAGGTTAAGCCTTTCTGCCTTCTGCTTCCTGAGTAACACAGGCTCAAAACTGTTAGGGTGTAAGAATTAACATGGGAATGGATTTTTCAATTGAAGGCAGCTCGGAAGTCCCCTCTGGTTTCCACCTTTCATTTTAAAAGACTCTTTTGCCCTCACATTTGAGAAATTCTTTGGAACCTCTTGTTTCCATCCAGCTTTTGAAGTATGACATGAAGAAATTGCTGGAGCTAAGGAAGTTCCACAGTGACGGGGGGGGATGGCTGCAGCTTACCCTTAACTCCTGCCCTCCCACAAATAGTTTCCTTACTGCTCTCAGAATCACTGCTGGGTTTTCAAGGAACTCCCAAGTCCTGACTGGAAATGAACATTTTTAAAAGGCCAAGTCACCCTGCAGCCACCACAGCAGCAGTGCAGGGGAGCAAAGCTTGTATTGAATAGGGCTTTCTCACCCATCCTCCACCTCTGGGTCACCACACAGCAGAGGAGTTTCCTCTAGCATTCGGATGCAGGTGGAGCCAAGAGAGCATGAACTTGCATACACAGCCCAGCCTGGGTTCCCTGGCTCGGTGCATCGCTCCAACAGTCCACCCTTTCCAAGACAAGAACCTTTTCCTGCTGCCAGTAACTTAAAAAGTCATGTCATTCAAATAGTTTAAATCTGTCCCGAGGAATCAGATTCAAATCACATGCCTGATGGGAGCTGTTAAGACTGCATAAAATAGATTTTTTTTTATTTTATATTTCTTTCATCTCAAAAAAAATAACTTTCCCAAGAAATTATATTAAGACGATTGAGAGATTATGATTTATTTTATAAAAGCTAAGCACTTACAAGATAGGCAATACTAAAATTAGGTGGTCCATATGACTTCAAATCTGCTTTCTACTTAAGTGTAGCATAAACTGCCTTCAATTATATTATTACTTTTCTCCACACATACCGCCCCCCCCACATCATGCAGGATATAGAGGGGGGCACAGCAACTCAGGGAAAGCAGCAGCTATTCCAAGAATAAGTTTTCAGCTCTCCCTTTGGGTCTCTGCCACTGATGCATTTGCTGCAAGGAATGCTGAATTGCTCTGACATCTCTTACCAGAATATATGCATGACTCAAAATGACTTGGGGTGCCTTTCCACAGGGAGATGGACAATTCTATTTTCCCCATTTCACAGGCAGCAGAGTCCCTGAGTAAGGCTGGGTCTTAAGTTAAAGCCTCTTGTCTCCTGGCCACATGCTCCAGCTTCCAGATCTACATATGTAATTACTGCTCGTTTGACTTTATCCACCAGTTTAAGAACACAGGAAGTCTGCTATCCAGGCCATACATCCTATGCCTGCTATCTATACATCCCACACTGAGCAACCAGATTTATGACTGAATTTTCTGGCATGTCATTTATTCTCATGTTTTAGCTACGTCTTTTCTCTTCTTGATCTTTACTCTTCTGGATCAACACTACAGGTGGGTAGATTCAGATTAGACATCAGGAGGAATTTCTTCCCCATGAGGGTGGTGAGACACTGGCACAGGTTGCCCAGAGTGGTGGAAGCCCCATCCTTGGAAGTGTTTAAGGCCAAACTGGCTGGGGCTGTGAGCAACCTGCTCTAGTGGGAGGTGTCCCTGCCCATGGCAGGGGGGTTGGAACCAGATGATCTTTAAGGTCCCTGACAATTCTATGATTCTAATAATTTAAGCTAGCCCAGGTTAAACAACAGAGCAATACTAAAAAAGTCCAGTCCCATGTCCCTCGGTGACCCATGGAGATGTGTAGTCAGGTAACCACAATCCTCTGCAGGTCTTCTGTGCTTGCATCTGTTCCCTTGGGGTGACCAGGAGGACAGCATTAGCTGGAGACCTGCTGCCCTCTGTAGGTCCCACCACCACATTTCCAGGTTGACTGGACCCCAGGTGTGGCAGGTGCAGCCACCCCAACAGACAAGACAGACAAAAAACGCAGGGTATGACAGAGCAGTTTGGAGCCTTGGCCATTAACCTGCAGCTCATGGTGCTTAACTGGTGCCTCAGGGTCTGGACATTAGTTAACAGGCTCAGGGTCTGGGTTTCTCTGGGTCTTGTTTGGGGTTTGTGTGGGTTTCCTCTGTGTTTGTCTCCTCAATTAGAATGTACACAATACACGCTTAACTAGAGTATAAATGGGGTCCCACCTAAAAACCAGCTGAACTGGTTCTTCCCAGAGCAGTGGGCCTGGCCGTCAGACCCTCTCCTTGGACACACCATCCAAGGACACTTCTGTGGACTGAGTGAGTCTTCATGGATTGAGTTGACCCTCTCCCCCACTTTGGGTGAGTGGTATCGTGGGCATTCTGGTGTGGGAGGTTTTCCTACGATGGGTGAGCATGTGCCCTTTTGGGTTCCTCTTTCCTTAAGGTTTAGGAATTAGTTGTGCAGTAGTTAATCCCCAACAGACATCTGAACTCGTATGTGGTCAGAAGGAGCGCTGGGCAACTTTGGTTGCAATAAACCCCGTTTTGGATAGCAGTTGATGTTTGATCTGTGGGTGCCTCTGTGACATTATTGTAGTCAGCAGGATGTCGATAGAGGAATTACTCTGCGTCTGCTCCACTAGACATGGAAAGGGCAAAGGAGAAGTGGTCCAACCCCACAGTGGTCGTGGTGAAGCTGGGAGAAGTCCCTGTATGGTTTTGGAGTGATGTGGATAAAGGGGATCTGTGCGTTATCCTGGGTGCCTGTTTGGTTCAGGTGCAGGATCATTCCAAAATGTTGCTACTTCGAGAGAGACTTGGAAAAAAGGAAAGGAGCTGACATGTTTGGTGATTGAGCTGATGGTGGCACAGACAAAAATTTTCCCCGGGGCTGTCCAAACCCACAAGTTGATCAGGGGTGTAGACCCAGAGGATTTGGATGGAGACAGCTGGGGAGACCTTCATGAGACTGAGGAAATGGAGGAAAGGAAGGTGTGATCTGTTAATAAAACAGAGAGTCATACAGGACTGCACGGTGGGAACCCCACACCACTTCCCATACCCCTCCTTGGTTGGGATCCAAACTCTGTGAGCTCCAGGACAGGTTTTCTCACAAGCCAGGTGAAACCAAAATGGGGTATTTGTGGAGACTCTCTTTGGCAGGAGGTGATGGGATATAGCTGAGTGATGATGATGCAGCAGGTTTTGGGGTCCCTGAGTGTTTCTGAGCGATGGGCTGGCAGGAGACCAGTCAATCACATCCCAAGTGGGTTACTGGGCTGGGAGTGTGCACCCTAAGGAAAGGGGAGGGCCAGTGGTTACCCAGGTGAAAGGACTGTCAGAGCTGGTAGGAGTATGAAAGACCACCTGCATCCAGGCGATGTATGAGAGAGGGCAGTGCTGGACACCGATGGCTGCACCACCTCTGACCGCTCATTAAAAGGCTACTGGATGGTTCAAAGATCCACCTCCAGGCTCTGAGAGAAAGGACTCAGGGCTCTATAGAACGTAACCAGCAAAAACAGTTGTTTAGTCTGGAGAAGAGGAGGCTGAGAGGAGACCTTATTGTTCTCTACAGCTACCTGAAGGCAGGTTGTAGTGAGGTGGCTGTTGGTCTCTTCTCCCAGGTGACTAGTGGTAGGACAAGAGGGAAAGGCTTAAATTGCATCAAGGGAGGTTTAGGTTGGATATTGGGAAAAATTTCTTTCTTGAGACAGTGGTGAGGCCTTGGAACAGACTGCCCAGGGAGGGGGTGGAGTCACCGTCCCTAGAGGTGTTCAAAAGATGTGCAGATGTGGCACTTCAGGACACTGTTTAGTAGTCCTGATAATATTTAGTAGACGATTGGACTTGATGATCTGGAAGGTCGTTTCCAACCCTGATGATTCTGTGATTCTATGATAAAGCCTCAGAGTCTGCTGACTTCTCCCATAGAGTGACGTCAAAGCACGAGATGGGTTGGGCAGATCCAGGTGGTGTCACCGGCGGTGGGAATAGGAGGGTGTGACAAGTCAGTCACAAACCTCACCCCAACTGGCCACCCCAGTGTGAGTCTGAACTGTCCCAAGACAAACTGGGTTGAACTTAATGTTCCAGCAAGGAATGACCTGGGGTGAAAAGGGGCAGCACAGGGGATACCCAGGGCAGTGCTGCACCAAATGCACACCGGCCATATCTAGGCACTGCTGAATCTGTTAGAGGGGAAAATGAAGGACCCAGGAGAAACATGGGACCCAGAAGAAACATGGGTGACAACCACTCCTGGGCAGGACAGTGCAGTTAACCCTTTCACACCCCTACCAGAGGAAGCAAAGCAATCACAGAATCACAGAATGTTAGGGGTTGCAAGGGACCTGAAAAGATCAACTAGTCCAACACCCCTGCCAAAGCAGGATCACCTAGATCAGGTAACACAGGAACGTGTCTAGGTGGGTTTTGAATGTTTCCAGAGAAGGAGACAGATGAAAAAAGCCTAGAAGATGCAGTGTGGGTTTTTGGCCACCCACTTCACGTGGTCAATTTTTGCCAAGGGTCCGCTAACAGGGACCCTTATATACACATTCCCATGGGTCCAGAGTGAATAAGTTTAGAGTTCTTAATTGATACAGGGGCCCAAATTAGTGTTCTAAATATCCAAGGAGACAGGAATCAAGCACTTGAGGAAATGGATAAACATACTTGGGGTAAAGGGTACAGCAGAAAAAAGTTCCTTGGCTCAAACTCAGTTTTGTCTGCCTGGGGGAAAGCAGATGAGGGCTTGTGGAGGTGGCTCTAAGCCCTTACAAAGGGAATATCTTGGGATTCGATGTATTTCCAGGCAGGTGGTGGTACCTGCCCAGTGGAGTCTGGGGAGCCGGGGGGTGGGTGGAAGGTGCTCACATTAGGACCCTTCAGCTGCTCCTGCACTGCCAGGATCTACAGTGCCCAGCATTGCTCACCACCCCCCAAAATTGAGCTTCACAGGAGTGATTAGCGACTCAGAGAAGAATCCAATAACGAGTCTCACCCCTTCCTCTTACAATCCTCCGGTCTGGCCAGTTCGTAAACCTGATGGGCGTTGGCTTTTGACAATTGATTATAGGAAATGAAATAGTAATACCCCGACAGCTGCCCCAAGCCTCACTGCAATACCAACAGCTGCCCACTCATGGACAACCACTTTGGATGTTAAAGATGTATTTTTTTATGATTCCCTTAAAGGAGGTGGACAAGCTCCAACTTGCCTGTTCATAGATGACATTCTAGTGGGTGGAGACAAGCAACAGGTTGGCCTGGTAGTTGAGACTGTCTGGAATTTGCTGACTAAGAGTGGGTTAGATATTCCACCTTCCAGACATCAAGGTCCTGAATAAGAAGTTCCTAAGAGTTTGGTGGGCTAGCTGGTGCTGTTGTGTTACCTGATGATACACTGTCAGCTCTTGAGAAGGGTCAGAGTCCAACCAGTAAGGCAGAACTACAGCAGCTACTGGGTACACTGGGCTATTGGAGAAAGCTCATACCTGTGTTTTCCGTGATTGCTTGTCCCTCATATGAACTGCTTTGGAAAAATATGGCATGGGATTGGACTCCACAATGTACAGAGACCCTTAATGTTCTAAAGGATGACCTTATGGCTTATCAGAGGCTGGTCCCACTACACTCACAAGATCCACTGAGAGCAGAATGGGGGTTTGCAGAACACACCTCCTGTTGTGGTATATGTGGCCAGCAGGTTGAGAAAGGTGATTCTGCCACTCTACTCTGCTCTGGTGACACCTCACCTGGAGTACTGTGTCCAGCTCTGGAGCCCTCAACTCCAGAAGGACATGGACTTGATGGAGCGTGGCCAGAGCAGGGCTATGAAAATGATCTGAGGTCTGGATCCCCTCTTCTGCAAGGACAGGCTGAGGAAGTTGGGGTTGTTGAGTCTGGAGAAGAGAAGGCTCTGGAGAGACCTTATAGCAGCCTTTCAGTATCTGAAGGGGACCTAAAGGAAAGCTCGGGAGGGCCTGTTTGCAAGAGCATGTAGCAATAGGACAGGAGGTAATGGCTTAAAATTAGAGAAAGATAGATTTATATTGGACATTAGGAAGAAGTTCTTTACTCTGAGGGTGGTGGAACCCTGGAACAGGGTGTCAGGGAGGTGGTGGAGGCCCCATCCCTGGAAACATTCAAGGTCAGACTTGATGGGGTCTGAGCAACTTGACCCCAGTTGAGGATGTCCCTGCTCATTGCAGGGGGCTTGGACTAGATGACCTTTAGAGGTCCCTTCCAACCCAAGGCATTCTATGATTCTATATTCCAAAAGGGGCCAGGAGGACTGTCCAGACCTTTATTATTTTCATCTACCTCATTCAAGGACACCGAACAATGTTATTCAGAATAGGAGAAGGGACTTTTATCACTTACCAGGGCAGTTAGGAAGCAGAGAGGTTACATACTTTGCAATATATTATAGTGCAAGGACTTTTCCCTCTGCTAAATTCCTTCTTCAAGGGATCACCCTCTCCCAAGGGGGTAGCCCAGCAGGTCACAGTGAGGAAGTGATATGCTTACCTGGAAGGAATTGTCCAGCTTCTGCAACTAAATGAGAGCCTGGTTAAGGTATCTAAGTTGCAACAAGCCATGAATCCAGATCCAGTTTTGTTAGGTGAGCCCTATAGACCGTCCCTGATTGAAGAGGCACACGAACAGGCTAGATACAGAAGGTTCACAGATCCATCTGCCTGTTGTATGGGATCCATATGGAATTGGAAATTGGTGCTGGGAAAACAGTAACTGAAGAGGGAGAAGGTGATGCACAGGTGGGAGGATTACATGTCCTCCTGCTGGCAACAGAGAATGGTGCCACTAAAATTTACACTGATTCTTATGCAACCTATCAGGGTGCCACGGAATCAATATGCTAGTGGGAATCTGATCAGTGGGAAACAGGCCACCCAAAAGTCTGGAGAGCTAGAGACTGGCAGAGATTGTTGGAAATAGGCAGATCATGATCCTTAAAAGGAGGATGGGTAAAATGCCATGAGAAGCATGAAATCCCTGATGTAAAATGGACCAGGTAGATCAGCTAGGGCAAATTAAGGTGGTAATTATGGAAGGGGAGGATTGGGAATGACTGGCTGAGTGGTTGCACATTAAGCAAGGCCACTCAAGGAAAACAGACCTCTATGAGGAGTGTCGGTCCCAGGGATGGCCACGGGCTATGAGAACAAGTGAAGAAGTTCTTACAGCTTGTCCACAGTGTCAAATAAGACTTAAGGCTGACCACCCAAATCAAGCTCCAGCCTAGCGTATCAGATGAGACAAGGCTCTTTGGAGCACTTGGCAAACTGATTAGATTGGTCCCTTGAAACTGTCCCATGAAAAGAAATATATTTTGGTAGGAGCAGAAGTGGTGTCAGGACTGACTATGGCTACAGCTACTAGCTCTGCCACAGGTGATCAGGCAGCTCAGGCCCTGAGGGAATGGTTTAGTATTCTACTCGCAACCGAGTGTATTCAAAGTGATAATGGATCATGTTTTATGGCCATGGTGGTGCAAGGCTGGGCCCGAGAGGAAGGTATCAAATGGATGTTTCATACACCATATTACCCTCAGGCCAGTGGTGTAGTCAAACCAATCAACGGTCTGATTAAAAGACACACTGATGTCTCACACTACAACTGCGACACACAGTTACCACAGGAGGTCTTGATTATCAACAGCTGGGGAAGCTTTGGAAACCCCCAGAATTCCAGCATTTTGCTCAACAGAACCATTACTGGGCATTGACCTTACTCAGGGTGTCAAAAGAGACCAGTCCCAGCTACAGACACACGTGGATCAACCAGTAATAGTGAAGCCACCCTCTGTTGGCATTGTGCCTATGACCATGACTAAAACCAGAGGCTTATATATGCCTGGGAAGCCCTGGGTGGGAATGGAAAACCCATCCATCATATTAGTGCTTGTTCAATGGTCCCCAACTTCTAACCTTGAAGTCCAGTTTCTAAACTGAGATGAGCCCTTTGTTTTCTTACAGGACAAAGGAGAAGCAAACCACTTTGGTGCTTTCACTGGTGATGACCAGGACCTGCATGACAACACAGACTCATCTGTCTGATGAATTTATGTCACGAGGTGGGGATTGGAACTGTCAGTAATGCTGCATACACATGCTGGACCTGTCAATGTCACTTCAGGATCAGAGCAACAAGATGAAGAAAGGGGCAAAAGACTCAAAAGCAATTGTTGCTATACTGGGCACCTCATGGTGTTTAACTGGCACCTCAGGGTCTGGACATTAGTTAACAGGCTCAGGGTCTGGGTTTGTTTGGGCTTCTCTGGGTTTTGTCTGGGTTTTGTCTGGACTTGTGTCCTCGAGCAATCAGAATGACCACAGCACACCCTCAACCAGGGTATAAATGGGGTCCCACCTAAGGACTACCTGAGTTGGTTCTTCCCAGAGCAGTGGGCCTGACAGTCAGACCCTCCCCTTGGACACACCGTCCAAGGATACTTCCTTGGATGAGTGATATCTCGGGCACTCTGGTGTGGGAGGTTTCCCATTGATGTGCAAGTGTGTGCCCATTTGGTTCATCTTTCCTTGAGGTTTAGGAATTAGTTGTGCAGTAGATAATTCCCAACAAACACCTGAATTTGTATTTGGTCAGAAGGAGTGCTGGGCACATTTGGTTGCAATAAACCCCCGTTTTGGATAGAAGCTGCTGTTTGGTTTGTCACGGGTGACAGTCTCCGTGACACCAGGTAACCCTCCAATGAGATGAGAAGACTTTTCTGATAGCTGTGCAGGGAGTGGAGGCTGAACCTGGTTAGGGTAGGATGGTGATGGCTGAGAGCACTGCAGCCTCTTCTTCACATTCCAGCCTGTTCAGGCTGAGCCACAGAGACTTTGCTTTGAGGAAAATGCATTTATCTGGTGAACAATTGAGAAGCCACCATCAATGCACCTGCAAGATGCTCCTAGCAAGTGGTTGCACAGAATAGCCACACTCTCATGCTGAGAGGTTCAGCTTCTCCATGCTCTGTTGGCAGGATACAAGGAGAAATTCTCCAAAGCCAGGAGTCAGGACAAGAAGCAGATGGTTCAAACCCGAGCTGTGTTGAATTGTTGCCATTATCATAGAATAGCAGAATCGTTGTGGTTGGAAAAGACTTTTCAGGTCTTCAAGTCCAACCGTTAACCCAGTACTGCTGTGTCACCACTAAACCATGTCCCTCAGCACCACACCTATACATCTTTTAAATACCTCCAGGGATGGTGATAATGATAAAGGTATGGCCATTTCTGCCCATTTCAGGTGATACAGCAGCAGCTCAGAAGGTCCAGTTGAGATTTAGCGGGCTCTAGGGCACATCTAGCTTACAGCATTTGTGGTGCTCAGGAGATCTGGGTTCCCAAGGAAGTCTGGATGGAATTACTACTCCAGCAGGCAATTCTCAGCTTGGGCTTTGCAAAGACCCCGGCTTGCATCCAAGTGTTCTGAGGGATTCAGGTGGCCTCTGGATAAGGTGATGTGCCCCGGGATGCTGTGGGATGTAACTCCAGGAACTGGCAGCTTCCACATCTCTGAGTGCAACAGAAAAGCCTCACTTCATTTGAGCAGAAGAAAAAAATCTGAGCCACAGGTACAGATGGTGTTAGTGTTGTGCAGGTTTATTGTGAGTTACCACATCTAATCTCAGGTGTCCACTGCAGGTGGTTGGAGTTAGAGCCTTGTCACTGGAAGTGCCACTGTTCTTCAGCAGCTCCCCACCACAACTCTTCTGAGTGAAGAAAACTTAAAAAGTCAGGCTGAAAAAACATTCAAAACCCAAGAAGAGACCTCAGAGGGATCTGGCTCCAGCCTTTCACTGGTATCTTATGGCAGCTCATTTGAAATCCATTACACAACTAAATTAAAAATAAACATTTACAGAAGAGGGAGCGGGTGACAGTGTGTGGTCTGTTACTGCAATGAAATAGATGTCCAGCCTTGGTAGCAACACCTCTGCTAGTAAACTAAGCCATTCTAGATTTGTTCCCTGGCCCTAAGGTCAACTGACCTTGTCTGGCCATTTCCATACAATTAATGCTCCTGGCTATCAAATCTGGGTGGCTGAATCCAACTTATCTGTAAGGAAGGGGCCCTGGTCTTCCTCATTCCTGATCCATGTCCTGGGATTACTTGTCCCACGACAAGGGACCATTTCACCAGCCCGTTCCCTGAACCTGTTTGATTTGTCAGCACAGACCTAGTCTTAGAAGAAATGTTGCAGGAAATGTTTCTGGGGACCTATAAGAAAGGTGGGGACAGACTTTTTAGCAGGGCCTGTTGGGACAGGACAAGGGGTGATGGTTTGAAACTAAAAGAGGGACATTCAGACTAGAGATAAGGAAGAAATTGTTCACACTGAGGGTGGTGAGAGCCTGACCCAGGTTGCCCAGAGAGGTGGTCAAATGCCCCATCCCTGGCACCATTGCAGGTGAAGTTGGATGGGGCTCTGAGCAACCTGCTCTAGTTGCAGATGTCCTTGCTGAGTGCCAGGGGGGTTGGACTAGATGACCTTGA
>WUAM01000029.1:692777-703236 GCA_024336885.1 Actenoides hombroni
CAACCTGCTCTAGTGGGAGGTGTCCCTGCCCATGGCAGGGGGGTTGGAACCAGATGATCTTTAAGGTCCCTTCCAACACTGACAATTCCACAGTTCTTGCAGTAAACGTGTTATTGCCAACTTTCAACTGCTAGAGCTACTAAGGCAAGGGACTTGCAGATAATTACCTGATACTCTGCCTTTAATTTCTTTCCAGAAAAAAGTTCATCCTGTGCTCTAAAAGGAAAGGATGGGGAGGGGGGGGGGCCCGCAAGGGGGAGATCCCATAGGGAAAAATAAAATAAAAAAAAAATAATTATGTGATCAAGGAGCTAAATAAAATGTGATATCATGTATGCACCAGCCAACACCAGCAAAGTACATTTTGAATGAGCCCAGCATTTTCTAAAAGTCTAGTGACTGCATGTGAAATTGCAGTGATCTTACAAGAGCCTCTGCTCAAAGTCCTAAGGGTTCTTTAGCAAAAGCAGTTTTAAAGGCAAGCTGTGTGCAGGAAAGAAGTGCTAAATATTTATTGTTTCCTACATTCTTCCGAGCTCCCTTACCTCAATTCTTCAAAATGGCAATCCACCCCTCAGAAGATACCTTTTTTCTACCTTGGATCCTAGTCCCAGGGCTTTAATTTCTATTACAGCTCCAACTCTGAATTTGCAAAGGAGGAAGGGGCAGGATGTGAAAAACTGCAGTAAGAGAAGCAATTTATGTGCTACGAATATTAGCTTTTCTACACTGTCGTAGGGAGTGTGATAAGAAGTAGGCACCCATGTACTGTATGCACAGAATGAAACCTTCCCTTAGCAAACAGAAACCGAAATGTTTGCCCAAAGGATCAAAGATTCACACTGCAAAAGACTAATATTAGAGGGCAAGATAACCAATTAGTGTTCCCAGGCCATGTGCAGAATTGAGTATTATATTTAACTCAGGTACAAATTTCATCCTTTGCCCTCCCTAAACTACCACAGAGACACAGAACCTGGGAGTATAGGAGAGGAGAGTCATTTCTAACAGTTTCTGTGTATGAAAGCATGGGGAAATTCATACACGATTCATCACCTAAGAGTTTGTCATTAAGATAGCAATCACGTTCCTATTCTTATTAATTTTTGGTATGCCTAAATGCAGCTAAGAGATGGGCAAATTGTGAACACTTAACAGTGGGTTCTGGCCTCTCAGTCCTGGGTAAGGCAAACCGGGAACCCTTAACAGTGGGTTCTGGCCTCTTAGTCCCGTGTAAGGCAAACTGGGAACCCTTAACAGTGGGTTCTGGCCTCTCAGTCCCCTGTAAGGCAAACTGGGAACCCTTAACAGTGGGTTCTGGTCTCTCAGTCCCGTGTAAGGCAAACTGTGAACCCTTAACAGTGGGTTCTGGCCTCTCAGTCCTGGGTAAGGCAAACTGGGAACCCTTAACAGTGGGTTCTGGCCTCTTAGTCCCGTGTAAGGCAAACTGTGAACCCTTAACAGGGGGTTCTGGCCTCTCAGTCCCGTGTAAGGCAAACTGGGAACCCTTAACAGTGGGTTCTGGCCTCTCAGTCCCGTGTAAGTCAGAGAAACCCTTTGAAGAGTGAAATACTAACCCAAGTTGGGCTTCACTTCTGCAGCTCGATTCTATACGTAGTAAACTGAAAGGTGAGGTACCATAATGCCTCAAAATACCACTACAGATTGTTTCTATCCTTTCTAGGATTTCCAGGCTCATCCTATCATCTACACTTACTAAATACATCCAGTGCACGGTTATGTAATAAATATGGTAACATCTGGAAGCCTACAATATCCAGCACTGTGTTGCCAACATTTAAAAGTGTGGGCTGGGCAAAATTCAGATGGAAGAGCACCGATCCATTACCAGGAAAAGGAAAAACATTCAGGAAAAACAGAGGGTTGGCGTGGCCACTGACAACTTCCCAGCATATCGTGATTGTTATCATTTATAACAGCAACAGTAACCTCCTATTTCATTTCACTCTTTGGGATCCATCCATCCCGTTCTTTTGGCTTTTCATTCCTTCTTGGTTTTTCCTCTCCTTTGCAGAAAAGGTTAAAAAAAAAAGAAAAAGAAAAACCAGCTGGCCTAACACACACACCGTCCCCTTTCTAATAATGCCCCTTTACATTAGTGCCAAACAGTCAAGTTTTTCTAAAGCACTGAAGTAATTCTGCAATGCCCTTACTGCTGTGGAAAGTGCTGAGCCAAACCCTTGCACAATGGGTCTCCCCGGCATTCTTTAACCCTGTTGGTGATGATAAAGTCTCATAAATCCAGGTAAATCTTTAATTATACCTTAGGAGCACTCTGATATTATAACTATGAAGCAGTAATAAAGAACACACTGACAATTAGCTCCTGTAAGTCTATGCTTTATTGAAGAGGGGAAATTGCTTCTAGGGTTGAACTGGAGTTGCATCACGGGTTCTTGTTGCTATTTTTGGGTTTCTTTCACTAGCCCAAATTTTATGGGTAAGCATATATGCATAGAGCAGATAACATCCACACTTTATCATTTTTGGGGGGGCAAATATTTGTCTGCTCTTTTTCCCTTTCTCTAGAACAATCAGAGTTCTTGCTATTGGAAAGTCATTTTTGGTTCTGGAAAAACTAAGGACAGAATGACATTTTTGCCGTGCACGGCTCCTTCCAGATCTTTTTCTGGTCAAGAATTAGCAAGGGTAGACCTCTTCTATTGTGGCTTTGGGCTTCTGGTGATACTGGCAGAAAATCAGACCATGACTGACTAAAAGATATAGCTTTGCTTTTAAATGTCAGAGCTACATTTGCATGTATTTTCTACTAGTGTATGCGAGTTATTTATATCTTGGGCCAAAGTATACATTTTAACTTGCACAAATGATGTGGAGAAAGAATAGTAAGTTCTTTTACTTTCTTAATTAAATCATCTTGAAAAATGGTCTAGGTAGTAAGTGACAGGATTAACAAGGGCACTTTGCAGGATTTTGATGTTTTCTTGATGAGATCAGGAGTATTTTATATAGAAGCAGTATTTGATGAAGTGGTGTTAGCAATGTGAATGAATGCATGACTCCAGTTTATCTCAGCATCTTCATAAAGAAGCCATCTTAGCTGTCAAAGATGCCCAGCCAAGAGTGAAAATGACCTTAGCACACAGCTAAGCTAAAGGTCAGCCAAAAAGAATAGTGAGAAATGTTATTCTTAGTTCTGATCCTCTGGGTTAGCCAGTGCTATTCCCAACCAACGTAATGTATTGTACCGACCTGGCATAATAGGTCCATGTTACAGGACTATCAGGTCTAAACCTCACCAAAATATTGACATTTTTTTATTTCCCTTCTTTTATTTCTTTTCTTCAATAAATAACGGCTTTCCTGTTACTACAAGGAGCTTGCTGAAAAGACTGTGAATGGGAACTGTATTTTAAACAGACACCTGTCAAGATGAAAGACCTTTTTTTTTTAAACATAGTAAGAGAGATGATCAAAATACTTCTATTGGCAACAGCCACACAAATTCTCTTAGCCTGTTTCCAAATGCAATTCCTAAACCTTTCTACTTTTAACCTAGAAGAAATAATAAAACTGTCAAAATGTTTACATATAGTGCCTACCACCTGAGGTCTCAGACTGCTCTGTCAATATCCTATTAATTGCATTATAAATTTTATAGAGCTGGAAAGTATAAAAATTCCCATTTTACAGATGGGGAAATGGGAATATTAAGAATTCATGCAGTCAGTCGCACAGGAACTAGCAAGAAGAAGGCTGGAATGAAGATCTCCAATTGCCCAACAGCAGAGCTCATTAGATAGAAGTTGAGCGAAGAAAAATATTGTGCTTGTCCCTGTGATTTCAGTCTTCTAGATATGAAATAGTTTGGTACTAACACAATAGCAACGTGGATTGCTCCAGGAGGACAGCAATTTGGAGCAAGTTGCAGTAAGTCTCTGGCCAAAAGCAACACAAACAGACTTTCACAAAAATAAGTTGTAAAATAACAAATGGTAACAAATCTTTTATTATTTTTTTTTCATTGAAATATTAAAAAGAAAGGCAAATAAAAGCCAGGGAGGATTATTAAAAAGCTACCCTACCTTCATAAAAATTCAGTGTTGGTAAATGCCAATAGCCTGGATTTAGTTTGCATATGTTATATTAATCCTGGTCATGCTTAAAACAGAAGATGGAGGGTATACAAAAAAATAAAAATAAATTAAAAAATCCTCACACCCAAAGCACTGTCCTTGAGATTTTTAATTTTTTTTAAATGACAAAATCCATGATCACTCAGAGAAGGAACTGGGAACGGCGATGCCCACCGATCCCCACCTACCTCTGACAGATGTCATTGGGGCATAGAATCTGATTTGGTGTTATTTGTAAAGCTACGTGCATCACACTTTAGCAGATCTCTATGCTTCAAAAGCAGCAGGATTTATCCAAGGCTCTGGCCAGGTTTTCTCCCAAGTATTCTCACCACAGTAACCTCTTTCAGTTACTCCAGCTATGCAAGAAACTCCAGTCTGTAAAAACCAAATATGTTGCATTGTTGAGATCTCACAGCACCTTGTAAAAAAAAAAAATCAAATAAAATATCAGAAAATAAGCCTTAGAAACCACTTTCTCCATATATATTTTCAAAGTCAATTTTTTACACGGCTTCCACACCGAAAGAAAATAGTTGCTCTGGGAGAATATTCTTCTGGCAAAACTTGCCATCAGAATTGTGTGTTCTCAGAATTGAGTTGCAGCAAAATAAACCACCCCAGAAGGTAAATCTGAAGTCCTTCCATTGCAAAACCGTTTATGCTTTGTAAAGCCAACCCCCAGACATTATTTATCTAAATAACTGGATACAGTATCAGTAGCCAATACCCCGTCGGCCATCATTCTTTAGAAACTTATTTCCTTACTTCCTGTGTGATTTCATGTTGCTTTTATTCCCTTCCTAACTAGAGTTCTGGGAATAGTTTATTGATTATGACTCATTGCTTGAAATTACACACAGATTTGGAAATCCACCACTTTCTTCACTTTTGACAAGTAAATTCAAACAACATTAGAGCTGGAGAGAGCTCAAGGAGCACGGTATGTCAAGCTTCTGACACCGAGGTTGCCTCCTGAAGCTTAACTGCCCATAAGCTACTCCAAAGATTCAGAGTTCAGTAGAAGCATAAATAAATTTTGATCGCTGCTTTTTATCTTACTATACTTTCTTTCCACAATATCTGAGCTCACGTTGTCAGGTTCTTCACTCCTAGTCTTCTTTTTTCTTTTCCCTTTTTTCTTTGGCTATATTTACTAATATCTCATTCTTCCTAGGGTACTTTTGAAGAGATGACATCCAGCTCCATACGTTGGATGAATTTCAGCTCTTCACATGCTCTCACAACACTCAGCACAAACACCCAGGCTTCAGAAAGTTATTTCCTAACCAGCGTTAAGAATAAACAGGTATCTACAAGTCAAGATACTTTCATCAGGCTGCTGTTTTAATCCAGCTAACAAGGCTCAGCTACAGTCCCTACTCTGTTCACAGTTGCTGCTTGGACAGAGAGTAGGGCAAAACTTCTTTGATATTTAGTGGGCTTGGTTTGGTTTTCCACTTCCCCCTGTTACAGTACCAGCTGCCCACATCTGATGGGAGGATAAAGGGTAGAAAACACTGGTATCACTGTAGGTATTAAACGCTCTCTAAAGTTTGGTTGGTATCTCTGCTTACATTCCCAGAATTACTCCAACTCCCGGGTCTTGTACCCAGAAAGCTTCCCCAAGTGAGATAACAGGGAACTGGGAGCACATGTTACCTCCTTCTCTACCATGAGAGTCTCAGAACCACAGAATAATTGTGGTTGGAAAGGACCTCCTAGCTCACTGAGTCCAACCATACCTACAGGAACGCAGAACACATAAATAGTCGGTTTCTTTCATATGATTTTTTGCAATTTTTAACCTACTAGTGCTTCAGGAAGTTCTTTCCTGTAACTTTCCCACACTTCAGAACTGTGGCACTGTTCCGATAGAAAAGTCTTTACACTTCTTTTAGAGGCGTGTTCACAATATAGATAGGTATTTATGTCCTGGCAGGTATTTTGTGGTCTACAACGTGCATGAAGGGGATGTTGCTTAGCCAACAAAGATCCCTGTTTCTCATCAGAGGCTACCTTTGAGTCTTCTTCCCGCTGACAGACTCCCAGTCCCTCCCAGATCAACATCTGCACGGACAGACCCAGAAGATTCCCACTAGCAGATCATCTGCCCCACCTCACACATCAACTTGTTACTGTCATCGTCACGTCAGTGCCTCTGCAGGCGCCAGGAGCCACTTGCATGCACTGACCCTCCATTAAAACCGTGGAAATCCTCACCCAGGCTGCCAGCACCCCAAACAGCCAATCCCCAAAGTTAAACCTCAACGACGGTTGCAATAGGGAAGCTACAAACACACCGGGGGACACAAAGCAACCACAGTTTCCTGTCCTGAACACTCCCATTTTAGTAAGTTCGATACCTGAAGATTGTCCATGTTTGCTGTTTGGAAGCCAAGCCACTGTTCCTCTCATTCTGAGCCACACATTGCCAGGATCTTGTCAGGATATCACCTTTCAACTGCTTTCCACTCCACCAGACAAGAGGTATCACAGAAAGCCCTTTGCACAAGTGCTAAACACAGGTTCCTCGAGTTCCAAAAAGATCTAGTGATTCCAAAGCACAGCTATTCCAGCTTTTGGACAGCCAGTTGAACAACTTGCCTACTTTTTGCCCTGAACCTCTCAGTTTTGTTCAGTGTTTGCGATTCAAATAGAAGATCAAGATAGATTCACGAGACAGAACTATTAATGCGGGCTTGAAAAAGATTTTATCTATTACACTGAAAGTTAAAATTGAAAGTTAAATTAAAAGCAACAATGCCAATGATAAAAAAAAAATATGTTGATAGAAATGTTAAATAGGACAATTTTACTGTAGGCAAGTGGTTTCCAACTTCAATTGAATTCCTAATTAAAGCCATGACTGCTATTTATTGTGCAATATGCTTATTTGGTGCTGCAGCATCTGCTGCTTGAAAGCAGCATTCACCCTCCTCTCCTGGGTTAATTTAAGTTCACCCGCCTCCCCTCAGTTCAGCACTGGCACTGGAGCCTCACAGGAGGGGAATTCAGCACATTGCAGAGATTTAGTACCTAGTCTACAGCCCAAATCTTCTTTAATAAACACATCCTAAATACTCAAGAGCTTGTTTCAAAGTGGCGGGCACTGCACGTAGGACATGGAGGTGCCATTGGCTCCGACGGGCATCGGAAGCGTCCACGCTTTCAAGTCCTCTGTTACAAGAGCTGAATGATTTCAGGGGAAGAAACCTCCCTTTGCAGCCCACAGTTCTCTCCCCACAAACGCAGCCGCCCTGCAAATAAAAGGCAGGGCAAAATGCTTCCTTTCCCCCTCCTCTTTACTTCTTCAGCAGCCTCGGGCGCGGTGATTTATCGTCAGCTCGGCCTCTCCGCCGAGGAATCCTTTCCGAGCCGCACCGCCAGACCCGAGCGGGAATCGGGTGCTCCGCAGACGAGGGGCAGGGTCTTCTCTTTTCTCTCCGTTTCTTTTGGCATTTAAATGAACAGCCAGAAACAATCGTGGGGTAAAGCTGAGGTCAGCACGGGAGACCTATCTGCCCACAGCCCCATACGGAGGAGGCCATGAAGGGGAAAGCAGCTCCCTGGCTGCTTGCAGCGTCCTCACCGCGACTGCCGAAAGACAACTTGGCAAGGGTGGCAGCTCCTGTAGGCAGCAGGCAAGCCCACTGCCCACCTTAGAGTGTCCGAGGCTGACTGAGCACTGCCACCCCTTCCTTCCCCCCCAAAGAGCCAGGCGTTAACCGCTCGCAAGAGTCCAGCGCAAGGCCACAAAGATGCTGAAGGGTGTGGAGCATCGCCCTGCTGAGGAAAGGCTGAGGGAGCTGGGGCTCTTCAGCTTGGAGAAGGAGACCAAGGGATGACCTCATTCATGTTTATAAATATGAAAATATATTTATAAATATGCAAAGGGCAAGTGTTGGAGGAAGGAGCCAGGCTCTTCTCAGGGATGTCCAGTGATAGGACATGGGGCAATGGGTGCAAGCTGGAGCATAGGAAGGTCCATGGAAACACAAGGAGAAACTTTTTCATGGTGAGGGTGACAGAGCTTGGAACAGGCTGCCCAGGGATGTTGTGGAGTCTCCTCCTCTGAAGACATCCAAAACCCACCTGGACATGTTCCTGTGTGACCTGCTCTAGGTGATCCTGCTCTGGCAGAGGGGTTGAACTCGATGATCTTTCAAGGTTCCTTCCAATCCTGAACATTCTGTGATTCTGTGTCTCTTAAAAAGACTCAGAAGATAAACCTCTAAACGCACATGATCAAATCCCTCCTTTCTATTGTGGCAAGAAGCGTGCCCAAAAGGCAGTTTTGCACTGTTCTCAGATAGGTACAGCCAGCAGCACCAGCCCTACAGGTGTGTGTTAAAGGAGATGGAGGACAAGGAGAGAAGTTTTGGCTACAGTTACCCACGAAGATGCTGCACACGCAGCAACTGATAAGACAGACCCAGGTCCTTCAGCGCAGGTAGAGGAATCAAGACAGCATCAGAAAAAATCAGAACCAAGGCTGGAAATATGCCTACATATTTTCCAGATAAGCAGGGTTGAGATTTTCAGCCTCTGGTACCCGCACGGCAACGTGCCCACGTACCCTGCCACGAAAGGCAGGGCCAAGCTTCATAACGGAAACACCGGCGAATCCAGAACCCTCCCATACAGTCCTTTCTCCACATCTCTCTCAGGCTGCTAATTCTCATAGTGGCTTTTTTGTTGTTGTTGTTGTTGTTCCAGGACTTCTAGAAAGCATCTCGTTCTTCCCACGACAGCCTGGAAGTCCATTTGGCTGCCATGTCCAGGGCTGACCCAAAAAACCTGAAAACCCTTGCATAAAGAGCAGGCCAAGGACAATTGAACACGACTGAAAGATTAAGGAATTTTTGCTCACTGTTTGGGGGAGGGAGAGAATTCTATGCTAAAACAGAAGAATTCTCTTCCAGCATAGTTTAAATTGCTTCACAATACTGATTAAAATAACAGAACGTTATAGCTTGCTTAACTAAACATTGTATTTCTAAATCCATTTTCAATTGTTTTCCTTCAATTTAAACATTTTGAGCAATTTTATTGCTATTCATACCTGCTTGATTTTTTCTTTTTTTTTTTTCTCCTTTTTTTTTTTTTCTTTTTCTTTTTTTTTTTTTAAGAAATTAAAATGCTTTTTATTTTAATCTAGGTTACAGAGTGCTGGCACGTTTAACTCTTTCAGATCTGCAGACTGGGCACAGGAGAACTATCAATGGCACAAACACAGGGCATGTCCATTAGATTATTTTTATTAAATGACACTCAACAATGGCAGTTCAGAGGAGAAAGAAGTGAACAAAAGAGGTAGAAGGGGGCGAGAAGGACAAAGCTACAATAAAGTAAAGCAAAGGGTGTGACAGCTTCAAGATTAACAGTCCAGTTTCCTCATTCACATCCTTTCTCACATTTTGGGAACTTCTCTTCCCACCCTACTCTTGGCAGGAAACAAAACAAAACAAAACAAAATAATCCAGAATTATTAAGACATTAGAAAGAGAACCAATTGTGACTGAACAGAAAGAAGTATCTTTCAGAACATGAAATAACTGAATTGTAAATATACTTCTGGAGGAAGACAGGCACCTAGAAGTCCTCACATAAAGGAAGGCAATCATTACCAACACTGAGACACAGCCAGCCTTGCCTGGAATCAAGCTGCACACTATTTGGAAACACCTCTTTTGGCTCAACACCTCCTTACGTTTCCTTTTTCCCCAGCCATCCTTCACTCCTTCTCTGGAAAGCTTCTCCCCGATGGCACCAGCTCACCCCACCACCCTTCATAAAGTGGGAATCCCCCCAGAGTACCCGGGTCAAGACAGTATAACTGGTCCCACCACATTTATACCTGAAGATTTCTCATTTCCCTAAGTCAGCAGGGGACGTTCAGAGACCACTAAGTGCTGGTAACCACATCAAAACATTAATTAACACAACTATATTCCCACACAAATAAAACATTAATATGGTAATTTCTAGCCTATAACCAGCTGGTATCTTTTCCCCAGCTATATAGATAGGAGGATTAACAGTGCAAAGCAAGTATTAAAATAAAGTCAAATTAATATCACCTTTTCCCTGTTTTATAATTCAGAATCAAACAATAAATTATAGAAGTCCTTTAGAAACTGTCCCTCGTGAAATTCTTCTCCTGAATCCACGCTCGAGGTGTAAATCCCTTTGCACTGAGTTCTCCTGGTTTCTACGTAACTCAAGGCTACCCGGTGTCAGGATCTCAGCCTAGATCACTGGTCACTGATTTTCCCTAGTTTTTTTCCTCTCTCAACACTTTTGCCATAAAGCAGCCCCCATATTATTCAAATATATAA
>WUAM01000029.1:703249-714667 GCA_024336885.1 Actenoides hombroni
AATTATTAATATATAATTCATATTATATCCATTGCCACGGATCTTTTTTCATACAGACAGAGAATAGGAAGAGAAACACTGTTTGGTCCAAGACAAAAGCAAGCCAGAAGAGTTTGCTGCAGGAGTGGTACCTGGTTACTCCATCAATATTTTTTTAAGTATTTTTTTTTTCCCCTTTTCTTAAAATCTTCTCAAGCTCAAGCTGCACTTGTTAAAAAAACCACACACGCACGCACACATATTTCTCTTCATTCTGCAATAATTTTGGCATTGCCTTCCATGATAAATGCATTTCATGAACATTAACACATTATATATACATAATTTGAAAGAACTATAGGGAAAACAAGCTGCAAAAATATGAGCAATGTCAGTTAATGAAAAGCTCACATTTTCAAACTAGTGTTTGGCTAATTAAAATTGAATTAAGTGACTACAACATTAACTATGTCAACTATTTAGCATAAAAAGTTGTTAAATATATCATATTGTATGTAGGAAGATCCTTGCAATCTTTAATTGTAAGAAATAGTCATGTACTATTTAATTGCACAACTTGGTAGGGTATAAAACTCAGTTACATGAATTATATTTAGCAAAATATTTCAAAACGTGGTTTTTAAGATTGTGAAATTTTATGGATAGTGTAATAGAACTGAAGTGCATTCTTAATTACATAATTATTTTCATTTTCAAAGTCCAGCTAACAGTGTAACTGGTCTTGTTTTTACAGTCTAAGGTAGGAAAAGACATCAAGTGAAGTGCTTGGAATGCACTCATGAAGAAATAGCTTCTGAATTCTTATTTGAATCATTTTGCCACAAGATTTTGACCAAAGTTAATCCAGTATCAGCCCAGACAGAGTCCTCCCGTTATTCATGGAACCTGTGTTCCTCATCATCACACATATGGAAATACACAGAAAAAACTTTGGGCCACACTTTGATAATAATCATACCAGAATTCACATATTTAAAAAAACAAAAACCAAAACAAGTAGAACAAAGCCTGACAAGCCTGAACACATCCAATGAGGATTTATTTTTTTTAATACAATTATTGCCATTAAACTTCTGACATGAGGAAATCTAAATCCTTCTTTCTCCTTCATCCATAAAGAGAAGGTCCTAATTTATTTTTTTTTTAGTCTGTCACAACAATCATTCTTTTGTTTTCAAAACTAGCTGGGTTTCATATCCTATCTACCTCCCAGCACACGCAGGCAGTTATGGTCTTTTCCAAGAAGCCCATGCTATATGTTGCTATACATAAACACCACCACCTGTCAGAACAGGGATTGGGGTAGAAAACCTTCCAGAAATTTTAAAAAAATTAAAAAAAAAAATTTAAAAATTCAGATGATACTCAACATTCATTAAAATACTTAATTTAAAGAGTGTTCTCCACCCTGTTTATCGTATGACTCACCCATAGGCAGGCTCCTGGTGTTGCACACATGGCTGAAGGACAGAAGCAGAGCACAGCAGTGAGATCTCTAACTGCAACTTGAGGATCCCTGAAGCCCTGGTCTCAGCAGCATTTATTTTCTTGGTTTCACACAATACCACCTGTCCTCCCTCATTATCAATCAGGAGTTTGCCTCCAAACTTAAAGGGGAAGTAACCTCGATGATATAAGATGATGGAAGAAGAAATATCCTTTCCACAGCCAGGACAATAAACACAATCTCTTAAATTAAATCTCTCTAAATTAGAAATTGCCAATTTTTAAAAAAAAATTGTTTTAAATACAAACCTAAGTGGTAGCAAGAGCTGTCATTCCTAGTTTTTATATAGCCTCGATGTAAATCATCTATCACTAACTCATTTGAAAGCCACGTTTTATGAAGCCTTGAGCTGAACTGCAGCATCTTCTGGGAGTGGTCCAGAAAACCTATCAGTGAATAAACAGCACAGAAAAAAAAAATAAAGCAGATGAAAGAAAGAATAAAGCTTCTCTTCTGTTATCTTTGTAAAGAAATTCCCAAGAATTACTGAGGGTAGACTCAATCCCCCCACACCCAGGTCAGCAATAAAGATATGGAATAGAACTGGGCCCAGTACTGATTCCTGGGGTACACCACTGGTAGACACAGTGTGTAGACTGAGTGTGTGGTAGACTCAACCTCTCAGAAATGACCAAGTTAAGCACCTTAAATAGCACAACTAAAGAGCCAGAAGGCAGGGCTTGGCTTCCCTGTGTACAATCGTGAGCTAACAGAGCCATCTGCATTCACTCAGTGCCTCCCTTAAATTCCCAAACTTCCCTTCTTTCCCTAGAAAGATGTAGCCAGATCAGCTGATATTCCTCAGCCAGCTCCCACTGCTCTAATTCTGTATGAGCTCCTTTTGGGTTTCTGGTTTGGGTTTGGTTTTTTTGATGTCAAATCCCTTTTAACTGTCAGTTCCCCCATCTCGATTTCCCCAGCTTGTCTTGTTAAAATCAAACAATATACGTTAGCAGACTAAGACATGCTGTCCTGGATAGAGTCACACAAACAAAATGATTAACTATCACAAGCCGTCTTGGTGCCGCTTGTTGAACCCATTCTACCTTAATAAATCAAAGTTTACATTCCAGATTAAATTGGTTTCCAAATTTCATAAGGAATACAGACATATGAGAGCTAATATTACAAGGCCAACCAATATATTTTATTGCCATCCTTTGTAGAGATCCACTGGCTGGCAGTTCTGTTGTAAAGTGCTGGTCGGTGATCATCTTGATTTACTTTACCCACATTCTTGCCTTAATATTTATCATGTCTGATGAGAATTGATCTAAACAAGCATAATCCAGATTATTTCAGCATCTTTATTACAAAAACGCTTTGGGGGAATTTTATGAAAGAGAAAAACGTGGTTGTACATTTATGCAGAGCTACAAGGATCACACAGGCCTGGCATCTTAGCAACAACCTTAATAGTTTAATAGCTACAACTGTAGTTACAGTTCAGCAGCGATAACAAGAAACAGGATTGAGCCCAGTGGGCTGGAGACACAAGAGAAGCCGAGGGTACTAAATTTGTTTCTGCTGGAGAAGGGCTGGTTTAGGGAGACTCTAATTGCTGTTTCCTACTAGCCAAGGCAGGGTTATGGCAGAGACTCTTCTCAGAGATGCCCATCAAAAGAACAAGAGGCAATAGTCACACGTTGTAGCAGGGGAAATCCAAATGGGCTACAAGGAAAAAAAATCACAGCAGGACTATTTACCCACCAGGACAGTTTGCACAGAAAGGCTGCAGAATGTCCATCCATGGAGATTGTCATTTTTACCTAGAATCATAGAATTGTAGGTTGGAAGGGACCTCAATGATCATCTGGTCAAACCTTCATTTTTTATCTGCATCAGCCACCACAAAGGCAGTGTCTCCTAAAGCACTTCTTTTCTTGGACAAAACAGCTGCCAGATTTAAATATGATACAGGGGTGAAAATGCTTGGAAAAAAGTAACAAAAAGATGAAGTCGCTCCTTTAGTGATGGCTCCTGCCCTGCGTATTTTAAGAAGCAAAGTACCCCACTTATGCCATTCTGAGAGAGCTCTGCCTAGCTAACAAAGAACTTCAGGCTCTTTCTGTGGCTCTTGGATACAAAAATGTGTTGGCAAAGCCAAGAAAGGAACGGGACCTTCGGCATCCCATCGTCTTTCTCTGGTGGAACACCAGGGGCAGGATCCTGTTTGCTTCAGCGATTACTTTACCTTGCCTCAATAACCAAGAAACCCCTAGGTCATTCAAATATACAAGATAAGTTACTTGAACTAGAAAACCTTCTTCTGCTTTGAGCCAAAACGGCGTGATGTATTCTTCAACCCTTCCCTAAAAACTTCAATCCTTCCCTAAATCCTTCCCTAAAAACTTCTAGTGTAAAAGCTTTTTTTACAAGGTAGATGACTTTGTAGGTCATTCTTATGCTAATCTCACAAAACAGAATTTGATTTTATTTCCCCCCCCCGCCCCCCCTTCCTGGTAGAATTGCATGTGCTTTGGTCTTATTTTGCACTTTTTTTTTTCTCCTCAGCTGTAATCTGTGAGTGGATTGTCATTCAAGCCCCCGTGCTTGAATGTCTCTGTATATCCAGGTTGACTCCTGGCTCTCAAACAGAAAGAAAACACACTGCAACATGGATCAAAGCAGGTACTTATGCTAAAAATCACCCTGCAATGGGAGCTAGGGACATTTAAGTTGTCAAGCAAAGACAGAAGACACACATTAGGAGACTGCAGCCCAGAATAACTAGACGATCCCTTTACCTCTGAGGGTAATGGCATTAGAAACCCATAGAGCACTTTACCAGTTACGGCTCCCTTTGAAGGTCTGTTCCTTCCCCTTGACTTACTAGGATGTTTGCAAGCCAGGCCTTATATGGCAGAAATCTTTCCTAAAATCTGGATGAAGAAATGGTTGCAAAATTAATGGCAGCATTCAGAACTTTTTGTTTCCTTCGGGGTTTTTTTCCTCTTTCTCTGGAACTGAAATATGAGTGTTACTAGCAGAAGATAATCTGCTTTCCCTTGTCAGACAAAGTTTATGAGTTATGTTTGTCACAAATGAAGCAAAGGCTTGATGAGTAGCCCTTGCACACAAAAGCTTCAAGAAGATGATGAATAAATTTTGATTAAATAGTTGATATGGAAAGTTTGCAAATCCATTTACTGAGAGGAAAAGAAAAAAAAAAAGAAGAAGGAAAAAAAAAGATCTGGTGCTCTTACAGTGTGAAAAACTGCAAAAACAAGGGAAGTCATATTCCGTGATTTTATAATGATATAGTCCTTTTAGATTAATATTACAAGCCAGGGAAGGGGAAAGAGTCAGCAAGATGTTAGCAAGAATTTAAGTAGCAGTGCTGCTTATTACTGCTCATCATTAGCAGTATTACTTAACTACCAACCACAACTGGGAAGCCTGAGCTGATACTTCAGAAAACTCTGTATATTCATTCTATAGAATATGAAAGAAAGAAGACTTCACCATCCTCTCTATGTCAATGACAGTGACACCTGAAGTATGCAAGTGTGTCCAAGGTTACAACAGTAAAAGATGGAGGCAGCAATGTGAAGCTGGAAAAGCAATGTATAGCTGGGGGAAGCAATGTATAGCTGGGGGAAGCAATGTATAGCTGGAAAAGTTGCACTCCCTCTTTTCTCCTATCAGCTTGGTCAACCGCACTGTACTAATAGTTGACATGACTTCTAGAGCAGGGCAGATAGCAATCTTTATAGATTATCACTTCTTTATGCCCCGCAGCGTGGTCTCCTCTCCTTTATCGCTTCCATGGTAGGAAGGTTGAGTTATATACCATAGTGAATAATGCCCTAGTCAGCCATGCTGACTATTTATGATGAGGAGCCAAGAGAGAGCTCTTCATGCTGCTTCTGGCATGGACCATTATGGTTTGGTATGTCATTCTGATGGTATTGTCACTCATGAGAATTATGAACTGCAAGGTGAGAAGAAGTCCTGTCTGAAGCCCAATGTTTTGGGCTTAATTCCCCAGCCTTGACACTCAACCCCTGTAAAACATGGAGTGGAGTAAACTGGATACGCTGCTTGTAAATTATATGATGCATTCTTCCCACGTGCAAGCCTGGAGTAGCATTTACCTATTTTCCTAAGTAATTTCAGTTCCTTTTATGGATAGCAGTCTCATCACGTATAACCAGACGATGTTGGTATTAATACAGTATTCTAGTTTTAATTGTACACTATCTGACCAGCAAGAAACTCTTATGCATCTTTGCTACCTGACCCACATCTATTTCTTTTTTACTTCAGCATTTTCCTTCTGCATTTTCAGAATACACCTCTAGAAGGAAAGGTGATGGAATCCTTAAACCATTTCTGTGATTTGGGAGTGAATCACGAGACTATGAAAGCTGTAATTAGCTTTGGGAATGTGTCTGTAAATCAGGCAACCACACGACTGCAGTTAGGCTCTCAGATGTGAGGGAAATAATATTGGTTTCTTCTAGTGATCTCATCCACTGAAGCACAACCTGCTGAGGTGGTCAGGCCTCTCTGTTTTGCAGTAGGATAATGACTTGGATTTTCTGATCCTGATGATTGCTCACACCCAGAGCTACAGACAGGGCACTAGGAGGTCAACAGTCTTTTAATCACCGTGCCCTCCAGTGCAGGCAAGAGCCATCTTTTCATGTCCAAGAAGGAGATGGGATTTGTGATCCAGAGCTGTTTGGCTCTGACTAGGATTGAGTGACTTTGGAGCTTAGAGAGGCTTCCAAAATGTAGATATCACCATATCTAGCTCAGGATTTGACCTTCTGTGCAAGGTTAGTGTTAGGAGAAATTCCATCTCATGACGTTAGATACAGCTCCACTTTCAACACAGGTTCTTACGTAGAGCTTAAGGGATGTGACTTTATCACCATTCAATTCTGTCTCCTATCGAGAAGCAGAATTTGGTAAGTCAGGAAGTCACGTCAAATACTAGGGTAATATGTGAAATGTCTTTAGACTACAGCTCTCTGCATTGAAAACCACTCAAATACCTGCTGCTTTGTTACCCCTCCTGGAATCTTTGAGCATTGTCCCCTGAATTGCAGGCGATGCTGGAGAACAGGGAAGGCTGCCTGAGGAAACTGCAACCCATTTCAGAGGAACCAGACACAACCTCACTTTTTAAAGCAGGGCATTCTAATGTATTTAGACAAGTTCCCAGTCAGCTGCAGGCCCACACAGTTTCACATTGTTTCCCAAAGAAGAAACTCAGTCAGAGATTTTTCTCTCGAGGGACAGATTGCAATTCACTCAAGACACGTTTGGAATCATTATATGAGAAGATAAAAATATTTGTCTAACACTTGCAGGAGGAAAATTGCATGAGAACTTTGATATTAAAAAGATGCAAGTATTGGAAGGGAGAAAAATTAAGGTTCTATCTATACTGGGCTATAAATCCAAAGGGAGGGAGGAAAGAAAAATGCAATGGAGGCTTTAGAGATAAAGTTTAGCACTTAACAGCGAGGGATGAGCTGTTTGTAATGTTTGAAAACTGCACCGTGTCCTCTCCAGGTTTATAACTCAGAATGATTTGTCCAGGAATGTATCAAATAAAAATAAAACAAAACAAAACAAAACAAAACAAAATGTAAAAAAGACAAAAGATTTTGGCATTTTAACACACTATCAGCCTTCCACTTGTTCGAATGTTTTAACAGCAAAACCTCTCAAAATTTTACAGTTAATTACAGTTAGCTGTGGACTGTTCCAAGGCTGTTTATTGAGGATTAAGAGGCTCTGGGAATGTCCACTTGGTTCTTAATTGGAATGCTGCAGTCTTAATGATTGTACGAGGGGAAGGCAGAAGAAATCTTTGATTCACGTTGAACAGTTTTCACCTAGGAAAACTTGGCCACCAATACAAAGTCTGTGTAGCTGCATGACCCCTTGGAAAGCAGCTTTGGCTCCATGGGATACTGCAGCAGAACAGATGATGGCTCTGAAGCAGGGATATAGCAAGAAACATCTCAGAAAAAACGTGCTTTATGACTCTGAGGGCAGGTCTGCAAAGTTGTTCCCTGGTGAACAAAACCTGTTTGAGACGTTCCTACCCCAGTCATTGGCACACGGTCCTACTTTGGCACTGCAGCCTGGCTTTCAAGAAACCCAGAAAGTCCATCTCCTTTCTGCTGCTAGCAATATCAAAAAGGCTTTAAAGAGACAACTTGCCCAGCCCTGGTTTTGCTTTGTTACGTGCCGTTGTCCCTTAGACTCCTTTGTCCCTAAGTGACCCTTTGTCCTCCCTGCTTACAGTCCCTCCTGCCCACTTCTCCCCTCAAAGCCACCCTTAGTTTGTGATCTCCACATCCCAGCTCCCTCCTCCTCCTTCAGCACATGCTGCCTGTCTCTGCCACATAGCGATGCTACAAAGGAAGGGAGAAGTACAAAAGGATCATCAAAACCCAGTTCTTGTGGACAAGAAAACACATAACTCTGTAATTGCCGGGTGACATCACTCCAGGGCACAGCCAAGGTTGTTTACTTGCCTTAATTAGGTATTTTCCTACTTTAACATGTTTGTGTTTCTTTTAAGTTCATTCACGTCTGTCGAATGTTGTTTCAGGGATAATTACAACGCCTTGGTTCTTTCTTTCCCCCCAAGTTACTGATACGTAGTCTCAACTTCAACTCTGCTTTCACTCACTGCTGTCATTAGGGAATAGACAGAGCTTCTTGTATTTGGGAACGGAATTCTGTTAAATTATATTAAATGCAAATTTCATTTGTAATTTCTTCACTTTGAAATTGAAAAACAGGCAATTAAGGATCCTATTAGAAAAATTAGTGGCACTCAGCTACAAATCTCGGCGTGATACTCCTGACTTTCTTAACCTCCCAACAGCTGAATTGTAAAAGAAATATTTTAAGAGGAGATATTTTTCACTCACGGTAGGTGACAGGAAGCTGTTCCCAGGTAGAAAACTCTTGTCAGAAGCAAGAAGAGCTATACCTTCTCCTCATATCATTTTCCTCTGTAACAAGTAGTTTTCTGACTTGGATACCAACTGAAGCTCTCAGTTCCTACCTTTTAAGAGCATCTGGCCACTAAAGAAGAACAGAAAAGCCCAGTGTGCATGAAAATCCCCTGCTGCATCCTGGTTGGGAGTACCTGAGCTCCTGGAAGCCACCAGAGCTCTGCTTGTCCTATGGAAAAGGCACCAGAAGAGTCAGTGGCACCATCCTAGCCCATAGCCAAGATCCGCAGCCTGACGTGAGCAGTGAAGGTGGAAGGTGTGAGGAGAGAGGAGCTGAGCTGTGATGCTAGCTGGCCATCAAAGGCAAATTGCTGGCTCTAAACAAGGGATAAGGTGCAGGGAAAAGAGAGTTTTCCATGGCTTTGGAAACATGAAGCCAAAGCTGTATGAGAATTTTCAGCCACTAAGATGTGAAACCCCTAGAGAACCTACAGGCCAATATTTGCTGTTGGACCGAAATTCCACTGTGGAAATAAAAGTTTCTTTGGAAATTATAAAGTGCCATTTCTCTTAAAACCTTTGAATGACATCTGCATGCAACTATAACCTCACTTCCCCCAGCCCCTAATATATAGATATTGCATTAGTGGAAAGGTGTGATCAATTATTGGGGTTTAGCAGGTTTTTTAGTGTTGTTTGGGGTTTTTTTTCCCCTTTTTCTATTTTTTTTGGCTCCTTTAAAAGGGACAGCTTGCTATAAGAGGTGCATTGCAGAGAGGTGCTGCACAAGGTTCCTTACAGAGCTCTGCCGACGCTTTTCCATCATGATCTACAACACCCCTGTTACTCCTGTGTGGGGTCTTCCCTCCACCACAGTGGCCAAGGTTGTGAATTATGCCGCTGTGTCCACAAATATCCACTACTGAACCCCCCAAGCTGGTTTGCAGGTACCAGGAGCCAAACCTGGGATGGCTTGAGCTGAGCAGTGGGTTCCACGGGGCAGGCTTTCTGGCAGGCCTTCTTTTTGAATCAGTCACCCATTCTGTACCCCGACCCCCCTGCAGGAGATTTGTGGCAATCGCGTGATGTACGAGGTGCCATTCGTAAAATATTATTTCGTGTAAAACATGATGGTTTTTTTTTTTTTTTTCCCCCGTTGATTTACAAGTTGGATTTATAAATCTGCACTTCTCAGGGTTTGAGTTATAGATCTTGCCTCTGATTTATAAAACTCACCAGTAAATCTTGAGCAGAAAGTTTTGATTCAGAAATCATTATTTGAAACATTAGATTTAGCTAAAACATTCAACTGCTTTATAAGTCAGGAAACGGATTTACATACCCCCCAATCTGGATTTACAAATTCTGCAGCAGATTTACAAATCACGCGGAGAAATTCCTAAATAAAACGCTCTGATTTATAAATCTTCCCTTTGCACTTCGGATACAAGCGACGGATTTATTGCTCTGAAGCAATACAACAATGATTTAGTTTATAAAATCCCGCGTTTACTTTGAAGTTAAAATTCTGATTTATAAATACTGATTAGGTGCACTGCAAAAGAGGCCAGGAAAAGTGAAATTGTGTGCTGCAGGGCTGCCTTGCAAACAGCTCTCCACACACGTGAACATCAAGACATTTCCGAGAGGTCACAGGTAACCAGCTGATCAGAGGGAGTAGCAGGGCAAAGAAAGAAAAAGCGGGACAAAGAAACTCTGAATTTCTTGCTAATAAGCCAAATGGTTTGGGATAAAACACTTTCACCACCCTGCCCCAATCATTTCTCGGTACAAAAAGCTTTCTCTTACCCCAGGTTCAACTGCCAACTACAGGGAAACAGGTTGAGTGCCTCCAACAACTCCAGGAGTTACGGGGGCTTCTAATGAACATCCTGAGGAGTTCCACTGACCAACGGAGGAAATTGGTTCTGCTCAAGTGAACTTAATGGTTTCCTTCTTTAGGCTCTGATCAGATGTCAATTATTTGCACCGTTCCAGCCCAGGTGCAAAGAAAAGCACAAAGAAAGCATAAGAGTGAAGGAGACCTCTGTGGATGCCTCAATTTGATGGTCTCCAAAACCACTTACGTGACCAACAGGGCATTTAAATATTTTAGATACTTGAGAAGCAGTTCATCATTAATACCCATCAAGGACTCCGGAGGGATAGTGGGTACAGACAGATTTGTCAGATAGCATAAACATAAGATGCAGTGGAATAGAAATGAAACACTCCATTTTCAGCAAAAGCCAAATTTCCTGGCCATGTTTTGGTATTTTTTTTCTTTTTTTTTTAGGAATTACTAACAGAAGGTGTCATCCAAAAAGCAAAATTCAGATTAATTATCTGGAACCCCCTGAAGAAACCCAAGCATTCTGTCAAATTGTGGGGCATCGTGGCAGCATTAAGCCGCTGTAGATGAAGCTGCCTTTCAAACCTTGCTTCATAAATATTGAAGAAATTTGAGCAACCTGGAGAACCCCACTGATATGAAGGGGAATTTTTTTTACCCAGGTAGCTCCATTAGAGGGTATCAGCAACACTGACTCTGGGAGAAGTTGCCTCTCTAACACAACTGCAATAGTTCTGTAGTATCAGGTTGCTAGAGCACAGGGTTAGAAATCATGATTATGGGTTTCATCCCCATTTCTAACACTGAATCACCAAAACCTAAATCTTTTCAGACATGTGGGTTCCTGTCTTCCAGTAGAAGTTAGACACTTACTTAACTGAGGGTCTGACAACAAAGGTGTCTTTTAAATTACCTCTTCCCTCCTTGTCCATGAGCTTTCACCCCTTTACAATGAGTCTGACAACAACCATCTACCATCAACACCTTCAACCACCTACCACCAACAACCATCAGTGTGCTGGGAGCTGTTGAAGCATGTATTGTCTTCTCCTGGTGACTGATACACACTGGTATATTGTATTTTTAAGATGGGATGTTCAAAAATACAGTTTACCATTGGGAAAAAAAAA
>WUAM01000029.1:714767-737795 GCA_024336885.1 Actenoides hombroni
GGGAAAAAAACAAAAAAAAAAAAAAAAAAAAAAAAAAAAACAAAAAAAAAAAAAAAAAAAAAAAAAAAGAGAAAATAAAAGAAAAAAGAAAACAAACAAACAAAAACCCAAACAAACACACAAAAAAAAACCCACAAAGGAAAAAAACCAACAAAACAAAAAAGAACCAACAAAATAATAAAAAAAACCCAAAAAACAAAAATACACACAAACAAAACCCAAAAAAACCCCCCAACCAACCAACAAAACAGCCCTGCCAAAAAACCAGACTTTACTTAGGTTTTAATTTAAGCAGAATTAAAGGGTCAGTTCTTGGGGAAGACACCAGGTGAGCCAATGAATGAAAACGAAGCGAACAGCAAAGCTGGTTCCCCAATATAAAATAGTTTCAATTGCATCTTTTCTGAGAAGCCCCCCAGTTTATTCAGCTTTCAGGGGAAAAGGAGCCTAATAAGCCGCGCGATTTGATTCCACAGTGCTGTAACCTAGTTCGAAGCAGGTGTATTTGTGAAGGAAGGTAAGGTTGCTCTTTCAAATGGCATGTTTTTAAACTTTTCTTGAAATGTCTGTGTAGAGAAGAACGGGCAGTATTTTGACTGAAATAAAAGCTTTCATGGAAAACAGTGAACCCTGGAGATTATGCCGATTCTTGAAGAACTTCATACTGTTTTAAGCAGGTGACAGTAATGTCATCGCCTGAGCTTTTCGCCTTCCACACTTGCACAACAGGAGGAAAAAAAAAGAAAAAAAAGGAAAAGCAAAGAAAGAAGTTTTACATTGGACAGAAAAGCTCAGAGCTACCCATGCGGGCAGCACCTTTGCACAGGCTACAATTAACGTACACGGTGATCAGCTCCCACTACTCTTCCCTTATGGCCAATCCTGCCTTTTTCTATGAAAAAAAAACCCAAAACATAGTCAACACCGTGCCTAAAAATAAGAAACAATCTGCATTTAATATATTTCCTTTGCAAGGGCTGTGAGCATCTTATGCTGCTACCTACATAACAAGCAAACCGAAGCAGGTAATTTGGATATTCCTGGCACTGTTAATTAGCCCACAGGACATCACACGTCGTGTCTGAAACCAGAATAGTAAAATTGAAGCGAAAGAAGATGCCCACGAGGATAACATTTCAACACATTCTGCTGGGCATTTACAGGTTTCCATCTCTCAGTTATCTTTTGCCATTAGTCAAGAGCTACAGAAAGCCCGAGGATTCCTTCCGAAAACTCTTTGTGCCCCAAGAGCAGGACATTACCCTTGGTGATGCTTCAAAGGCTACTACTGGTTGTTATTTGACCACGTTTTAGCTTCCATATTCCTGAAGACATTTCATTCCAAAAGCTCAACCGTTGGCAAGGCGCAGGAGGACAGATTGTTACCAAAACCACGGACTTTGGAGTTTGAGGAAGAATTTTACTGCACACAGGCTACACAGCCTTCCTTCTCCACGTCTCACACCACCATTACTATTAAATCGTAAATTTAAGAGCCTACTCAAACTGAAGTATCCAACATTATCTCCTTTGGTAGCTGGATACATTCCAGAGAGGACAGCCCCTTTAGGCACTGTTTACTGAAGAAACCAAACAGGGGAGAAAAAAATCACAGAAAGCATTTAATCTGGTCTTTCTCCCTGCACGTGCTTCAGGCAGCTGAAAGTGAAATAATCCCCATTTTCACTTGTCACACCTCAACTACCTGGATGCAGAAATGTTTTCTGAGCATCACTTTTTTTTAGGTGGGCTCTTATCTACACTTAACATCAAGCCAACTTCTAAAAACACAGCCAACACTCCCGGTCAGATGTAGAAAACAATTTCCAGTTTGGAAAGGTAATGCAACCCTCAGCCTGCTTGGGAAGATTCATCCCACGAGCCATAAGTTTACAAGCTCATGAGTGAGCAGACACCCAAGACATCTCAAGGTGTGAACCCTACCTTAAACATGATCAGAGTGACTAGACATGGGTGCAGTAGCTGCATCAAATCCCCAGCCCACATTCAGGGATGGTAGGTAGGAGAAGTCCAAAGCAGGTTCATCCAGGCAGCCCGTGGCACCTACTGCCTGATCCTTCCTCAAGGAAATTCTGATCTTCTGACGGTTCCTCTGTTTGCTCCCCAGGTAAAATACAGGAGGCAGCAGGTGATGAGGTGGTTTATGAGGTCAAAAGAATTAAATTGCTAATGTTTGAGGTTATGAAACTGGAGAACACGATAAAAGGGAGGTGTTTGCTTGTTTTTACTTTTGAGCAAAGTCTCATCTAATAAGGTAGGGGATTTTAACACATGGACTGGAGTGGATTCAATCTCGTAGGTAAAGTCCTACTAGGGTATTTTATAGTGCTCTGAGGAGAGCAGTGACCAACCTCCCGAGCTAGAAAGAGTTCATAGATGCCAAGTACAATCTAAAAAGGACCTGTGCACACTTGTGCTCAGAAAAGCTTTTTGAAAACAGGAAACACCCACAGCAACCTGCTCCAAGGGAAAACTAAATCAAAAAAAACCCTGAAAACCTGGATTCTTGCAGTGTTTCATTACCTGACCAATACTCAGGATAGCTTTAACCATCTCACCTTAACTGCAGTTTAACCCTTTCTTGGAAACCCCAAGATGCAACGGGATGACCAACGGGATGCAACTTCCCAGCGACGCTCACGACAGTCATGCTTGAAAACATATGTAAGCAAGTAGCAGAAGTGATAGCACTTTTCTTTAAGAGAAATTTATGACATTTGTCACTTCTGTGCTCAAAGCCCATCTGTCTATCAGTGTGCTCTCTGAGCAAATGCAGCTGACTGCTGTCTTCACAGGGCATCGTGGTCTGCAGCTTTAATAAAGCATAAATTCACTTGTTAAGTCCTTACCCTTGTTTATATACAGGTGGAATCTGCAGCCACCCAGCTCATGGGCCAGTCTGTTATCTGGACAAGGATGCAGATCCAAAGCTTCTTGGTCCAGCATAAAGAGCATTCTTATTACCATTTAAATCTGCAAATTATGGCAGCAAAGACACGTGCAATGCTGTGTAAATAAAACCAAAGGAAGGTAAAGGCTCGAAGGAAGAATAGGGGGGAGGGATAAATAAATAATTGAAAATCAGTCCTTCAGACCCAAGAACACATATTGTTTAAAATTTTATTCCCAAAAGCCACAGTCCAAAAAAACAAGTATAACTTATGCCTCAAAATATGATGATAAAAAGGATACGGTTAAACTCAAAGTCTTCAAACTAACACAGCCCCTGCCAAAGCAGCTCTAGTGGATTTTATTCCACAGTAACAAGACCACAGGTTAGAAAACAAAAGCAAGACCAAAAAAAAAACCCCACCAAACCCACCCAAAAAACATCAAACCAGAAAAATCCACCAAAGAAACACATCAAACACAAAACCACAAAAAAACCCCAAACCCATGCGCACCTTTAAAAAAAAAAAAACAACAAAGAAACAAACAAAAAAAGACCAAACCCACCAGCAAACTATCGAGTTAATTTGCCCATTTTTAATTGATTTAGCTGTAGCACAGACCCAGACCATTAGCTGTGAAAGAAGAGTTATTCATTAGGGATAAAAATCCAAAGCAGTATCACTAGGCTTCACAGTTTCAGATACTTCTTGTGCTCCAGGAACACGGATCAACATTAAATTTAAAGGGAGGCTGGATTTTCCAAACAGATGGAATTCAAAATACAGGAAGAAAAATCACTGGAGAACTTTTAGCAAATGTGTTTTGAGAGCTGATGATAAGATTCTCAAAGCAGGATTCCTGAATATCTCGGGGAGTTGGTCTGCAGCACACTCTGTTCTGTGTTTCTCTTTGTTTCCATAAAAAAAAAAAAAAAATTAACATTTCTTCGGCTCTAATTAATGTTTGACATATTGAGTGCTGATCCCAGATCATACCCTTCCCATACCTTTACAAATGTTCATGTCTCTTGCAGCAGATCATAAAGTTCAAGGGCATAAGTAGTTGTACTGTAATTCAGCCATATGATTCATATGAATTCTGCTTTGCTTAACGTACTCAGGAAGCCCTCCCTTCCCCAGGAGAAAAAAAAGAGTTCAATTCATAAAATACTAATAGCTTCATTATGCATGCTCAGAGGCTCTGCTACACCCAGGAGTTGAGCATGGCAGAGCTGGATAAAAACAGACCCACGTTTAAAAGTCCAGCTTCAGAAACACCACGACATCAGAGCAACTGCTTCCATTTGGAACATATCTGTGACTCGTATAGTTCTCGCCTTTCTCAGCCGAGTACGTACCGTAGGCACACTGGCCTGCGTGCACGAAATGTTAAAAAAATAATAAAATAATACATTCTAATAGCTTTGAACCCACCCATTCATCTCAATCTTGAAACCGAGTGCTGCAGAGCTGCCCACAACAGCAGTCGGCAGAGTCTCAACAGCAGAGCGAGAACCCAACTAAGCTCTTGACCTTACTTGGGTGGTGCTCAGGACCCTGGTATAGCCACAAAACCTAACTGGTTCATTTGGGTAGTGCTGCCTCTCCAGCCCCTGGCCACCTTTCTACACCTTTCTGGGCAGAAATTGCAGGCTAGTTCATATATTACACCTTTCCAAAAATCTAGATATGCATGTTTTTGTGTAAAGATTTCATCCTCCCAAATGCTGGCCACTGCTTTCACACAACAGGTATTTATCACCTGGTGCACATCCCTGGACCAGTACTTCAGGAGCAGCAATCCTCCTCAGAGGTGCTGTCCAGATCCCAACCATCCTAGCGCTGCACCGGGTCAACGGCACGTCCCGTGACACCATGGTGTGCCTCTGCCATCCCCTTGGAGATTCTCCCCCACTTCTGTGCCTCTGCCATCCCCTTGGAGCTTCTCCCCCCATCCCACGGGGAAGAGGGGAAGGGGCTGGTGTCCCAGCATCCTTCTTTGATCTTTCAGTTTGTTCTTTTCGCTCTGGCCGGTTCTACCAGGTCCTCCAGGCGTGGCCTGGTTTGAGTGAGAACAGAACTAAATCTGTTCAAGGGATTTTACTTTTCAGCCCCGTTCTTCTAAAAGGTGACAAGGTGGCAGCTTGAGACCTCAGTGCCACACCTCGCCCAGGCACCCACGAGATGCCATCTCAGATGCCCTGTCAGCCAGCACAGAGGGGAGGGGAGGGAAGGTCAGAGGGACCTGACGTGGACAATTATTCCTGCACCGTATCCATGTCTTTGGACATTTTGAGGAGAGGAAAAGATTCCCAACAACGCTGCTGCTTTAGAACCAGACTTCCCCATAAACTAAAAGGCTTTTCAGAACCCGTGGAGCTTTGTGGACACAAGGCAAAGCGCACCTAGAAAGACTGTACACAACCTGACACCACGCTTCAGGCAAACCCCTTGGCAAAAAGATCTCCAGAAAGGAGACTTTGTACTTAATGCACCAACTGCTTCCATCAGCTTCAAGCCTACTGATGAAACAAGGTGGAAGGGTATGGTTCACCCCCAAGAACTGATGGGGAGAGCTCTTCAGACTCCCATTTGAGGTCACACCCTACTAGCACTATGAAGCTGCGTTTTAGCTGATGTGTGGTCTTGTAGCCAAAGTTTACCCCCTACGTTCAGCAACCCAGAAGAAAGCAATTTCGTTTCAGATTGTTGTTGTTATTATTATGCAACTTTTTTTTTTTTACACTGCCTAAAATGCAAAGCATCTAACAGCAACGTACGGGGCACTTTGGCTCTTCCCCTTTTCACCCAGGAGTGAATTATTCTCTCTCAGAGACGGAACAATTGCGACAGGTTTTTAACACCGCTACATTTCATTCCTCTATTTTAACACAAGCCATTATTGCAACCAATTAAAAGAAAGATCCCTGCCAAAGCCTGCCTGCAAACGACTGTGTTGAGTACAACCAGGATAGGAAAATCCCCAACTGAAATGTGCACCTATCTATCCCTGCACGCTCCTTTTCACACCATTCCACACCAAACATACAATGAACTAGAAGATCCGCGCTGACGTTCATCTATTACATTTGAAGTTGATCAGGAGCTAAGAACACTTCACTGTGGATATTTATCACATTCATTAGCGCTGGAATTACTCAGAGTAATTAAGTGTATTGTTCTTTAGAGATTGTTGAAATACTTTCGCTGCTACTTAAAGGAAACAATATTGAGGGAAAGCCTTTTTTTCAGAAGAAAAAAAGTTGGCTGTAAATGATTTCATTCTTCTAAGCTCTCCTGCCCTGCTTGGATGGACTTCATGCTATCTTCTAGAAGCCTAAGACAACTGGAAAAAAAAAAAAACAAAATTACTTGTAAAACCTTTGCAGATTTTGAACTGTGACTTAAAGCATGTCATGTTATCACCCTGACCTTGGAACGAGTCTTGTTTCCGCACGTCGAGCTCCCAACCGGAGCACAAGGTGCCTCCCCAACCCAGATCCCCATGTCACACGTGCTGCAAGCAGAGATTTCTACAGAGGCTCTCCATGTGCTGGAGAGGAGCTCAAAGACCGCCTGGTCCCAGGGGATAAAACACACAAAAGGAGACAGTGCTATTTGCATGGTTTATTACCAAACATCAGAGGGATGCCTGACTGAGCCGAGGAGCAACTGCGAAAATAAACACGGAGTGGGTTTTGTCAGGGGTTTTTTTGTTTGTATGGGGGGTTGGTGTGGTGTGTTTTGGGCTGGGGTTTTTCTGGTTGTGTGTTGTTTTTTTTTAAGCGAGCAGCATGGCTTAAAATTTCTCAGGCTTGACATCCCATTGGGCTGGTGCGTCATGTCCCTTTTTGTCAGGCTGTCACGTCACACGGTGTAATATGGCATTTCTGGGTAACGGACTGAGACACGTCATGCCAATGACATGTCAAGCTTGTGAATTTCAAAAAGACACAGTTCAATGAAAAACATGGGTTTCTAACTGCCCTGGAGGTTTTCAACCTGAAGAAAAAGGAAAGAGAAGAAGAAAAAAAAAAAAGATGTTTCTTCTCCAGTGATTTTGCCACTGAAAAGCACGTGTTGTTTGGTGTTACCCGTGTGTAGAAGCAGGTATCTGAATATCTGGACATCTTTATTCACTGAATCTTAAATTGCTGATTCCATTTGATAATTAGGAAAGGTTCGGGGCACACGCACATTCCCTGTTGTTTCCTTCCAGTACAACACATACTCAGTGATAAACCTTCTGCCATTTAATGATAAGCCAAGTCTAAACATTCCACTTCCACGATTCATCCCTGACACTTTTTATGCATATGGATGCTCCCGGTGACATATATTATGTGCTGGCTTAAATACCAGGCAACAGGTTGGACACAGAGTGTCAGCCTTGCCTCTCCTCTGTGCTGGGCTCGGACTTGCAAAACAAAGCCCAAAGCTGGCTGCAGCACTAAGCACCTTTGGAATTTTTTCAACACGGATTTAAAGCAGCCTGAACTGTAAAGTGAATCAGGTATGGCTAACACCTTGCTCCCACCACCAGTGCTGCTTCTTATTCTCTAGACTTTCTAAATGCTTAAGGAAAACAGCGTCTTTATGCCACATCCCAAAAGGCTTTGATTTTGTTAACAGTTATTCTTGTGGGAAGAAGCCAATTAAGAGCTTAATATAGCAACTGTCAGGTCGATAGCTCACCAAACCAAAGAAGTGGCTGGTGGCTTTTGGAACAGCATTTTTTGCTGATTTTTGAAGAGCATCTTTGCTGATTTCAAAAGCAGTAATGCCTTCTCAGATGGACAGCTTTCAAATCACACAGGCATTACCCCAGACCACCACTGGAGAGTGAATGTAGAACTGGGAAGGCACTAATAGCACATAGGTAAGAAAAGCCAAACCAAAGCAAACAACCCACACGCAAAACAAAAAACACATGCAAAAATAACCAGCAAACAACCAACAAATAAACACACACAAAAAGAAACCAAAACCATAAAACAAACAAAACAAAGGAAAAAAAATAAAACAAAAAAAACCCACCCACATAAAAAACCCACACAAAACCCAAACCAAGAACAAAATAACCAAAACACAACCAAAAAAAGCCACAAACCCAATCCAAAACCAGTGAAACGTTCTCCTTGGCAGCTCCCTCTTTTAGGCAAATAGTTTTGGTGTGTACTGAAGGCAAATAGTTTTGGTGTGTACTGAAGGCAGATGATGGGTAATACCATTCTTAGGTTGAAAAGCAGAGAAAAGAATTGCTCAAATCTAAATTTACAAGAAGAGATGCATAATCTCTACTCACCAGTAGTACTGCAACTCACCTACACGGCCAGCAGAATTTCTGCTGCTAGCCCATATACAAATGGCTCGAAATGAGAACAGGCAAATTCAGTCACCTAGTTTTCCTCAACAGAACGTTTGCCACGGTCTCTAAATGGAAAATGGATGCGATGATAGAATTAATTACATTGCCTGCAGGAGAAAAACAGGCCCACGAGGAAATACATGCTTCCTTAAAGGAAAACAAAGCCCTAAAAAAAGGTGGAAGTTCTAGCAAATCATACTAGACTTATCTTCCACTCTTTTTAACCAGATAGAAAGACATGAATGAGTGGACTAGACTAACTCAAATCTGCCACCTCTTTCAATGCATCGCTCCCACGAACCGGTACAGGTCTCAATTTCTTGGTAACATCCTTATTTTGGGGGATATTTCCACCACCTACCAGTTTGTTGCATCAGCAAATAGAGTGTTTGTGAAATCCTCAAATATAACCAAGCTCAGATGATGGTCAGCAGCCAGAGGATTTGCTGTCATCGGCAAGAAATCTACTTACAGAGCTAGCGGTCAAAGATGCTACGACACATACGTTCCAAGATGCAAATCCCTGCTTACATGGGTACTAAAGATTTGAGCTTGGTAGATCTTTACTTGCACTTATAGAAGGCTAGAAGAGACAATTATCTGGGCACATCTGCATCTTATTCAGCTGTACTGTCTGTATGCTAGGAGTGGTTTAAGAAAAATGAAAAAAATTCAACATCCGTTTTCCTGAAGAAACATAAAATAAAATACTACCCTTCTGATAAAAACAATCATCAGGTGCCTCTGGGTGACTGAGTAGCTACAAATACAAAATCTCTGGCAACCCCCATTTTATTCAAGAATGCCTAACTGTTCTCAGCAGAACTTATCCAAAACTTACAATTGTTGTATTACTTCTCTAGCTTTGCAAATCTTTCAAGTATTACTACGAGTATCCGAAAAGAAAGGCAAGAGACAAAGATCTCAGCCTTTGGAACGGCTCTTTTACTAAACAACTGGTTTTAAATAACAGAGCTGGTTGAAAATGCGGTAGCAAAATAGATAGTCAAAATAAAACCAGGGTGTTCTTCATCACAAAACAGCTGTATATGCCAAAATACTTTTTTGTCAGTAACAAAAACGCTCGTGATTTTCTTCCCTCAAAATGCCCTGACAGCTAGTGAGACTTGGCACTCTAGGGTGGACTGAGAGCTGGATTCCATTTCAACCTTCAGAGCTCCAGCTGACAGAAGGAGATGGCAGTCTGCTGCTGGTCCAGATAACACGAGACCATCTTCCTTGGGGGAACATTAAGCATTTCCAAGGAAATTTTTCAGTGCAAGAAATACCGTAATTTTAATATATTTTAAAAAAAAAGCAGTAAAACTCATAGGCTAAATGTACACTATGCTGCTTCACCTTGCAGCTGCTCCCAAAGCCATGCACCACCCCAACAGCAAGCATTCCATTAAACCTCACGTTTTACAAAGCGCTGTAATTCAGAGAAAAGAAAGGGTTTACCAGAATTCCCATGGGCATCTATCGTTCCACAGCTACATCAGCTTTGAACCACCAGTCCTGAGCTGCTCTCCCAGCTGTTATCCCTCCTCTCTACTCCAAACATCCTTCAAACCTCCAGACAGCCTGGAACCTGACCGGCCAAGGAGGCAGAGTTGGCACTGAGTCAGAAACAGGAGAGTATTTCTTTCTCTTCTCCTTTCCCTGAGGCAAGACCCACGCAGGCCGGCGTTTAGACACGATGTGGCACCAAAGAGGTCTTATGAAATACAGAGCTTCTCCAGATCTGGACAGAAATGCATCCTCCCCACCGTACAGTGCCTTGTAATGGATGAGCAGATGCCAGAAGCTGTCAGGAAAAACAAAGCATCTCTCCATTAGTTCCTTAAAGAGAGAGGCGAGGAGGAGATAAAAATGCACACTTTGTGCTGGGTATTGATCTCTTTGGATCTAGCGAGAGGGTTTTGTTGGGATTTTTTATTATTAACTATTGAAAAAACAATTTTTAACATTTATGTGACTATCTTGAAAATTTTTCTTTTTGTCATTATGAGGAAAGAATGAAAATTATCACTGCTAAGGAAAGCAAGAATCAACTGTCTCCACAGGATAACCCTGGGTTTGTAAACAGAGAGGCCTGGCTGGAGGACAGTGTCTTGGACAACTCACTCTGCTGTCTCTCTGGAATATACAACTAGCTAGAAATTTTCCCTCCTCAAGAAACAGAAGGCTTCTTTTCCTCTTCTGAGAGCCATGCACAACTAACAGCTGCCAATTCTCCTATTTCCACCTACGTGAGCAACATCTCTGACAGCAGACCTGGACTGAGAACAAAACACAGGACCATTAATCATCAATAATTCCAAAAGATGCTGTTGGAGAAGAACTCAAACAACTTGATTTTTTTCTTCTTCTCTTTCTGACAGTAAGATAAACCACGTGCATCTGTAGTGAATCTGTATTAGATATTCCAGAATCAAAGGCATACAAATGCAAGGCCTTCTTAAGTCCAGGTACTGGTTCCTCCTGTTCATTTCTGGTGTTTCTGAGGTCATTTCTAAAGACTCACAGAAGGATATTTGACCATCAGGTAAGTCAAAGTCAATCTATAATACTTCTACCATTTCTTTGGCATGCGTTTTAGTTTTAGTCTCAATTTTAGCAGTGTAATTCCAAGTGGGGTATTACTACCCTTTCCAATAAACAGACAGCTTGAAAGTTGATCGTCACACTTTCTTCTCGGCTCAGCAGGAGTGCGGTTAGTGGAGGACAATTCAATAGGGGCTGGGATTCTCTTTCAGTGAGGGTTCCTAAGCAGCAAGGCTTTCCCCTCCCCTCATCAGACTACCTCTGTGTGTCAAGAGCCATAGAGGTTTCCTTGCTGGAGCTCCCATTTCCATCAGGACAGTAGCAATAGTATTCATTTTGTTCCAGCTAGGATCCAACTCATTCCCCTTCCCTGCCATGAGCTTTCAGTAAGCCCCTGACATATTTACTATTCTATTCTCAATTTCAGAAATGCCATCTAAGACCTGGTAAGTACCCGTCAATCCTTTGAAAATTCTCTTGGCAATACTAGTACCAGTTTTCTTCATGGCACAAGGCAAAACAAAACAAAACATCTGTTTTGACTCACTTGCCTTGCACAGAATGTCAGGGGTTGGAAGGGACCTCCGAAGACCATCGAGTCCAACCCCCCTGCCAGAGCAGGACAAGACTAGAGCAGGTCATGCAGAAATCCATCCAGACAGGTCTTGAAAGTCTCCAGAGAAGGAGACTCCACAACCTCTCTGGGGAGTCTGGTCCAATGCTCTACAACCCTTACAGTCAGGAAGTCCCCATGTTGAGGTGGAACTTCCTGTACTCCAGCTTGGATCCATTGTCCCTCATCCTATCACAAGGCACAAGTGAAAAGAGGTTGTCCCTGTCTTCTGGATGCCCAGCCCTTATGGATTTATAGACATTAATTAGATCCCCTCTCAGTCTTCTCCTCTGCAGGCTAAAAAGCCCCAGGGCTCTCAGCCTTTCTTCGTAAGGCAGCTCTTCCAGCCCCTTCAGCATCCTCACAGCCGCTATTGGACTCTCTCCAGTATTTCCCTGTCCCTCTTGAACTGGGGAGCCCAGATCTGGATGCAATACTCCAGGTGAGGTGTCACCAGGGCAGAGTAGAGGGGGAGAAGAACCTCCCTTGATCTGATGGACACACTCTTCTTAATGCCCCCCAGGATATCATACGTGTGCCTCAAAGTATTTCTTGATGTCCCCAGATGGATGGGCTCTTGCCCTCAGCCACACCAGTACATCCCATTCTCTCCTTCTCAGGTAGGCACCCGATAGCCACAGGGCCAGGTCTCAGCCCTTTCCCCAGCCCTGCTTCTTTCCCTAACTCAGGAGAGCAACAGAAGCTTCTCCCGAGCAGGTATTCAGGTGTGAGGGGCTGACCACTCTTCCAAATGCCCCTCACACCTCCTCTAACCCCACTACAAATCTGGGAACACAGATTAATGTTTGCAAATCTCTGCAGGGTGGGTGTCAAGGAGAAGGGGCCAGGCTCTCGTCAGCGGTGCCCTGGAATAGGATGAGAGGCAATGGTAGCAAGGGGAAACACAGAAAGTTCCACCTCAACATGAGGAGAAACTTCTTCCCTGTGAGAGTGACAGAGCCTGGCCCAGGCTGCCCAGAGAGGGTGTGGAGTCTCCTTCTCTGGAGACTTTCAAGACCCCCCTGGCTCTGTTCCTGTGTGGCTTGCCCTGGGTGACCCTGCTCTGGCAGGGGGGTTGGACTCAATGACCTCCAGAGGTTCTTTCCAACCCCTATCAGTCTATGATTCTATGAACCCTTCCTTGCCAACTGCAAGCTGCCACTCACACCCAAGCCCGGTGCTCTCTGCAGTGTGGGGTGACCAGAGCACTTGCCTGGTGCTGGGCAGACCCAGCTACCCCCCCACTCACCTCCAGGAGAGGCTCAAAGATGTGTTAGCACTTCAAAAGCATGCTGGGACCCCACATCTTAGATTTCATTGTCAGAATGACATCAGCAAAACTCAGCGTACATTTTCCCTCAGCTCCTGGCATTTCTTCCTTCCTCACTGTTAAATCTTTTAACTAACAGCCTACTATCTGCAGCTTTGATCAGCTCACAAAGATCTATTTAAAAGTCTACATTTACCCAGCAGGTACCTCGCTGTGATACCTAAGGCACAACAGACATCTGTATTTGGGATAACTACAGTATCTCAGCACCATTAGGAGAGGGATTTTAGGAAACTACCTCTCTGGCAATTAAAGCTCCTATTACTCCTGCTACTTCAAGTAGGACTGACAGAATCAGAGGATCAAACTACATCCTGATGCCACCTCACCACTGGAGTTGGCTCAGCGTAAGTGCCATCAAATGGTCCAAGTTGGACAAAAATTAAGGTTATGCTTATGCTCTTGAACTGCATCTGGAGATTGACAGATGACACAGGCATCCAATTATTGATATCAATCTTGAGGAAACCAAATTGTTTCACGAACAAATCCCCAAGAACCATAAAATAATCAAGCAGTGCCCAACATCATACGATACTTCAAGTGCAAGTCTTCACGCAGTGGTTCTCAAATGTAAGGGATCAGATTTTCTGCTTCATCCCATGCTTTATGTGCACCCTACATCTGATCAAGCACAAGACACCCTCAGATACTTGCATTCTTAAACATATATTTACTATCTTGTTACCACGTCTGTATGCGGGTGCGTGTGCACACATGCAAGTAGTAGATGTCATCATCACACACCAAGCAGGTACTTGCTTATTTGGCAAACTGGCTGGAAAATACCATCCCATAATGAATATTCCTGGCTGTTTCACACTAGACCTACTTTTGATCAACCACTAGCCAAGCTCCCAACCTCATCGTCAAGAGAAGTGCAAGCTGGAAAGGATTAAAGGATTTAGTTTGCCTTTTCTTTTTTTGGGTGTGGGGTTTTTTGCAGTTGTTTGTTGTGTTGTTTTGGGGTTTTTTGGTGGGGGTTTTTTGTGGGGTTTTTTTTGTTGTTTGGTTGTTTTTTTGTTGTTGCTGGGTTTTGTTGTTGTTTCTATTGTTCGGTTGGTTGCTTTTGGTTTTGCTTTTGTTTTGTTTGGGGTTTTTTTGGTTGCTTGTTCAGGGGTTTTTTTGGTTTTGTTCTGTATTTTTGTCCATTTTTTTGGTTGTTTTTTCCAAAGTACTCATCCCGGTGTTTGCAACTTACCCATCCAGAAACCTTCTCATCCACATTTTCTATCTGTAGTCTCTCCAGTCACCTCCTGGAAGGACTAGGTGAGCCAACCCAGTGTGAAACTCTCTACTGAGGATATTTTGGGGCCGATTTTGCATTTAGCAATTTCCAAGGGTTCCCTGTATTCTCCGGTAGGTTGCATTTCCTCGCCAGCCTTTTGACAAATCTTTTGCCATCTTTTTTTTTTAAGGTGTACCTCCTTAGTTTGACTTGGAAACCTTTGGAAAGTAACAGGACGATAGGCAGTCCTGTTTTCACCTCAGCATGGGTTGAATGGCTCTCCCAGTTCAAAGCCAGATTCATACCTACGTTTGATTACTTGCATTTATTTTCCTGACAGGTAGTTTTTTGCTGGAATTAAGAGTAGTACAATTTTTTACATCCGTGCTAACCACTTCCAATGTTCTCGGCACAGAACGAAGACCATGTGCAGACTGACAAAGTGAGCTAGACAGTGCAAAGGGGAGTTTTCAGGTCGTTCCTCCTCTTCAGCCTTCAGCGTGGCTGACAGCCCTTCAGCCACAGGCAAGAAACAAAGCTTGTAAATTCGCAGAATAAATCTTAGTATACTATAGCAAAGGTACTTTGGTGAAAACAGTGAGGGAGAGGTACAGAAATTCTTCAGAACCACCACTTGTGTGGAGCACCCTGGAATAGTGAAAGCTACTGGAGCTCTTTATCTTGGTTTGAGAAGCTGAACACACATGTAGCCCACAGCTCTCCCTATTCTAGATTGCTTCCTATCATGTGTTTCCCAATGTTTCCAACTCCTAAGTGCCAGGGCTTCCACCACTTCCTTCAGAAGCCTGCTCTGCAGATTAATTACATCTCACCATTAGGAGCTTTTTCCCCTGACCCCCAGGCTGAAATTTCCATTTTCAAGAACATTTTATTTTCACAGGCCTGCTGTTCTCTTGTCCTGGTCTGTCTTTATGGTACCTTAAATAATCCTCCTCCACCCTTCAGGTCCAGTTCTCAGCCTGTGGAAGCTGTTTTGTCTCCCAGTGGCCACGCAAAGCAGCCTAAAAACCAGTTTAGCAGCCAGCAGAGGATTGAGTCCTTGGCCCCGGTGGAGGCATCCCACCAGTTACACACCAGCCTTTTCCCCACTCTGTGCTGCAGAGGAGCTGGCCACCGATGCTATATGCTCTATATGTAGTGCAAAGCTACTGGGGCTTGCTGGAGCTCGGCCCATACCAGGCTATGCTGCAGAATTGGGGTGCCTTTGGTAGTGCTTGTGATGCTTCCCCTCCCAGAAAGCAGAGCAGTTTCCTTCCCCACCCCCCAGGGCATTACCTTACATTTGTCCCAGCTGACATCCTTTCCTTATTTCTCTGGCACAGTTCTGATCTCAGCTCCCTTTCTATTATTTCGCTGCCCTCAGTGATATTTATAATGTCTCCAATTTAGTATCATCTGTGAATTTCATTAACCAACTGTTTACTCTCCTCTTCCAGATCATTAACGAGGATGTTAAATAACACCGGACCTAATGCTCTTCCCTGCATTACAAAGAAACTTCCCTGCCCAGATACACTGTCTTTTGTTGTTCCACTCTGTACAGCGAGGTGTTCAGCTGCCCACCTGCAGCATTTCTAAAAGCCAAGAGGAATTAAGGTAAAACTTTGTAAGCGACGGTACCTGAGGCCTCACGGTTTAGTGAGGTTTTCAAAAAACTCTTGAAAAAAAAACCCCAAACTTTAAAAAAAACCAGTTTTAAAAACTCACTGGGTTTTACCACTGAGTACCTATCATTAGACATTATGGGGGGATTCTATTTCCAGGAAGAAATCCGTGGGGGGTTTTGCTGCTGAGAAATGTCACGTATAAGCCACGGTGCTCACGCCAACAGCAACGGAGGGACCAAATCTGTTTCAGTGACTGCTACACTCTCGTTAAAACATTTTTTTTCCTCAGCATTAAAGCTGCTTTAGCTACAGTCGGTGCATCTCCTCGTCCTTGCCTTTGCAAAAAGACACTCTGAAAAAAAAAAAAAAAAAAGACAGATTTTTGCATGGTTGTGTTTCAAGCTAGGAGTCTCCCACGCTGCAATCAAGGGTAATGGCAACTACTCACAGGTGTACATATATCACATAAACAAGTGAAACATTGATTGTGAGGGGTGCACTGCCAGTCCTTTATCCATAGCATAATCTTCTCGAGAGATATTTAATCAGATGATTATTTACATCTTAAAGACCAAGGAAAGGGAAAATGTTAACATCGAATTATGGGGAGGAATGATAAAGAAGATGCGAGGCATGAAGTGCTCATCACAGAACTGATGAATAAAGGGTTTGCCTGAATATGCCTTAACACCACTAGTGCAATCTAAGCCTTGCATGATCTAAATCAGCAGAATCCACTGAAGCTGGTGGAGTTTCAGCAGATCAAAACCCAGGAGACTGTGCCCTGACCTGAAGCTCTGAGCGAGATGAAATAAACCCCATGAAATTTAAGTTTTCCCAAGTTAGCTCGTATCATTCGACATCGTAAAGCCTGTTACAGAGAATACAGAGTCAAATGCCACCTTCAGAGACTTGTTCTTTTATATAGAAATCTTCCCAGTTTCAACTGACTCTGGGCTGAGAGAAGACACCGGGCTGAAATTTCTCCTCCTAATAATGAAATGGAAGGAGGCTGGCAAAGCCAGCGAGATTCCAAGTGGTGCACAAAAACACGGGGAGAGCTTATGGCACAAATTACAGTTCCATCCCTGACACTAAACCTTCCTTTTAGTAAGTGTACGTTTCCTGCTGTAAGACCCAGCTTCTTTACTTAGCAGTGTACTTCAAGGCATTTGCTGTGAGGGACTTAAGATTGGGAAGGCAGGCTCAGAACAGGGGCTCTGACTAAAAATAGAATAATCTAAAGTTTCAGATGATTTCCCTCACCCCCCAATTCAAGACATTGCACTGAAGAATACAGAACGTCTGGAATTCTTTAGTTCGGGAGCCACAGAAAGAATAACAGGGAAAGCAAAGCAGAGCAGGTCATTGTGCTGTCTGCTGGATTGGTTCAAATACACAAAGCTCTGTGTCTCTTCCATCCAATACAGCTTTGGCTCCAGAACGAACTATAGACTGCAGAGATGGTAAATCATAAACTAATTCAACACTACTGGCTACTTTAAAGCCTGAGAAACTATTAAGTGCTTAAAGATGAGGGACAGGTGAGCATCAAGTATCACTCCTATCTTTATGATAGTTGGGGGTGGGTATTTCTAACAACCTGTAGGATTCAGAACTCTGCTTTCTACACAAAAAAATTACTGCCATGAAGCTAAAGCTTTGGTATTCTGATCATCCCCAACACCAAATACTGTAGACAATGATGACAGTAAAAATGGCCAGTTGTCTATTATTCACTTTAGTTAGTAGCTCACCAGAGCAGCTGCTTTGCTGCTTACCCACAATCTGCAGTCTGCACATCCTTATTGCCCTGTTAGCCTTGTAAAGCAAATGCTGGAGTGGATGAGGTGGACAGGATCAGCTGCTTTGCTGCTTACCCACAATCTGCAGTCTGCACATCCTTATTGCCCTGTTAGCCTTGTAAAACAAATGCTGGAGTGGACGAGCTAGACAGGATTGCCCTAAAACCTCAGTCAAAATCAGGACAGCACACCTTTCTCCTCGGTGATTAGATTCCGTGTCTTTTTTTGTTGGTGGTGGTTTTTCTCAACCCAATAACTCATTTCTTTATGATATCGTAGCAATCTTCATTAGCAAGTGAATTGCTATGCATCACTTCTAAAAAGCCCCAGCTGCACCAGTAAAGATGTGCATCCGTTTCCTGAGGAGGCAAAAAGAAAAAATCCTAATGCATCACGTCTACGCTCATCGGACTCTCAAGCACATCTAAAGAGCTGGCCCTCCCTTTCTGATTTCCAATGCACCGTCCCACATCATGCTGATGAGAATACAATACAGTGGGGGCAACCTTGGTTGAAAACCAAGCAATTATCACTCTCAAAACTAAAAAGAGGCCTCAGCCGGGGGGGTGGGGGTCCTAGATCAGGTGCTATTCAGCACTCGCGCCAGTGACCCGAACGATAAAATAAAAGCCGAGGCGTAGAAAACTTGTTGGCTCTATCACAGCAGAAGGTACTGGAAGTATGGTGAGCTACAGGAAGAGCCAGACAAATGCCGAAAAAGGTCTGAAGATGTTTGGGAGCTATAAAGCATGTTTAATGCCACATCCAGGCTCAGAAAACCACCCACACTCTGCAACATAGAAATGAAGCGATCCTTCTGCTCTCTACATTGGGAAGACCCCAGGTGAGACCAGCTCGAGGCACCTTTCTTCAACAAGGCTGTGATCCAAGCAGAGGCAAAACTAGATGCGGTGATATAAATCAGGAAGCCATAACCTAGCAGGTTAATTAACCAGCATTATTAAGCCAGCAAAGGGAAAAGCGAGGTAACCCGGTAACCTGATAACAATTTGCAGTCACATTAAAAGCTGCAGAAAAGAGGAATGGATTCAAAGCTGCCCGAAGTCACGAGGAATCGAGTAAGAAATAACAGGTTTAAACTACAGGAAGGAGGAGTCAGATTGGCTATTAAGAGAGAACTGTTCGAAGGCGAAAACAGTGAAGCACAGGAAGAGACTTCCTGCCCATCTCAGCCAGTTTCCCAAAATGATATTTTTAAACAAAAACGAGACAAGCATCTGCCAGGAATGACACAGGAGTGACCAGTTAAACCACCCCATGGCAAGAGGATGGCCTCGATGCCTCCTAAGACCCCTTCACATTCTTGTGACTAGCTTTAACATTTCCTAGGGAGGCCAGAAATGTGAAAACCCCTTGTTTTGAGATGAGAAATACCCAGATTTCTAGTTCTTTCTTCAAACCCCAGAAGAAACATTAAGCCTTCTTATTCACGATTCCTATTCCCAAGCTTTCCTGCAAGACAAGATATAATTATTTATCTATAACGATATCTATAATTATACACATAATATATGTAAAATAAAATATAATTAGAAACCTCCCTGCGTTGCAAGCTATTCCAACACCTCCTCCTCTTCACTTGGTACTCCAGTTGCTGTGTTTCTTCTGGTGTGCTGGAGAAAGCTGTTTGGTACCAATGGCACAGGAGACGACTGGGTGGCTAATTGGCTGTTCTAGGTGTGGTTCACAACCTACCTTTACCTTATCTCCTTATCTTAACTGTCCTTTTTAGATGCCCAATGACAGGAAATTGTAATTTTTAATCTATTTTTCCCCCCATACTTGCTGTCAAACGATTCCTGATAGAAATGTTTTCCTTATCTCATATCAAGTGTGTCCATGAGCTACAAACTCAGACCGCTAGACATTCCTGTACCGTCAACTTTAATTTCAGTCCGGGCTGCCAAAGGTCCTGTTTCATTTATGAAGATGATACAAGGCTTTACCTTTTCCAATAACACAACCACACCTAACTCCATTCTGTGTAGTCTCTCCTGCACAACACTTCTGCTAGGAATAGGAGATTAATTCCCTATCACAGCAAAAAGTTCTCTGGTCATTTTTTAGACTAAGTTCGACTAAAATTTGAAGTCTCCATGCAGTAAGCTTCTTCATTTGATTCTCAAACTTCAGGGCACAGAGGCAATTTGATTCCCAACCTCCAGTCCAGAGGATTGATCCTTAAAGGCAAGGAATGATGGTTTAATCACACCAAAGGGATACAGCAATTAGAACTCAAACCAAATCTAGACTCGCAGCAACTGCTGGTGGAGAAATTCGTGAGCTGGCACGTTTTCTCACTGTGAGCTGTAACAAGACCAAAAGGCTGTGACAACAGAGATGCAATGTTGATAACACTGTTCCATTATACATTCCTTTCATCTGGAGGGGTTCAAATGCACCATTATTGGCTTGTGCAGCAATCTTTTAACTATAGGAATGGAACGGAGTGAAAAGCAGCAAGAAGGCTCTGCGTGGAAACAACCTTCATCACTGCATAACATCTGAGGGCAGGAAATGAATGATACCAAAACCTGACGTCAAGGCAGTGGTGAGAAGGAAAGAAGGGTTGGATTAAAGATGGATGAACTCCACGGTCAAAACCAGAAGCAAAAACTCTCCCCTTCACCTCCCTTTTTTTATTTAAACCCAAAGAGACTTTCCGTCTTTCTCCTTCCATCACCCTTGGTGTTGTGAAACTTCAGGAAACCTCCCTGAGGCTAGAGAAAAGATGGATGTCCTCTGCTGACCTGCAGATGACTGAGTCGAAGGGCCAAGGTACAGAAGCCTTTGAAGGGAGATGCAAGTTCAGCTCATTTGGCAGACACATTTCTCTCTCCCTACCGCCTTAGTTTCTTCGGTTGTACGGGCTGGCAGAGAAAGGGTGTGAATGTCTTGCCACAGCCTGAATCAGTTTTTCCATTGAAGATGCTGGAAGGGATCTGTCCTTGTTATCTACTAAACTGGTGACAGCGTAAGAAGAAAATCTATTTTTATCTTCATCATTAACTTCAAGGAATAACCACTGTTAGCAGAAGGATGGCTTGGCTAAGAGGGAGCAGCCTGAGACACAGCAGCACTGCCCGGCCTGGGACTCCCACTCATTCACTGAATTAGCTTTAAAAAAAAGAAAGGGCAAGAACTGATGGCAATGAGTAACTCCAGGCATGCCACTGAGAGCAAAACAAGGCTGCACAAACACGCATGGGAAAACCTGATCTAAACTGTCATTACCCAACAGCCCCCTGATGCAGAGAAGGTCCAGCTGTAGCTGTGAAGATGACATCCCCTCTCTGGAGGTGAGCCAAGCTGGAGGAGGACATGTCCCACCATCATTTCCACGATGTTTGAGTTACTGCCAGCTACGCAGTAGAGAATTCATCATCTGTCAGTGACCTCCAAGATCAGTCAAAGTTTTCAGTGCTCAGAGAGGAAAATTGTACAAAAAGTGAAACATCTGTTAGGAGAATAAGCTGCATTTTATGGTGCTTGCTGTATGCAGCAACATGCCTGTAATCTCAGACCATGTTTGCCGTGGCAAACTGCCTCGCTGCCTCGCTGGTACCCGAAGTCACCTTGACTGGAGCAAGTATTAATTTCTGTCAGTGGTGGTTTTAAATGTTTGCATAGAGAGAGTTATCGAGGCAAGTGCGAGCAGATTGTAGGTACGGCCAGAGCAGTTCCTTCCTCGCCTGTCCTTCTGGAGCTCTGCTCCGGTTACATACCCAGCAGTCACCGAGTCCTTCCTTACACATAGTCTGGAGTGTAAAGTCACAGCAGTATTCAAAAGGTTAAAGTAGAGTGAACTGTTAATTTTAATGCTTTCTCTAAGCTTCAGTTTTAATAAGCGAAAATGATGTTCTTATTTGCAGTAAAGTGGTGTTATAAAATTCTGTCTGTCAAGCTCATTTTAAAACCATGGAAATAAATGATCTGACAAAATCAGGCTATTAGACAAGTGAAGAAGAGTGATTTCCATAAAAGTAGAGGAGCTGTTCCTTAATTTCACACTTGGTAGTCTTTTGGGTCGACTAAATTTTTAAATAAGTGATAAAATTATATTAGCGCAATTGCATTTTTATAGATTTTTTTGGTCATTGTACTCTTTTTCAATTCCTTTATTTTAACTCAAACCATTGTGCTGAAAGGTTACCTCTCAACTTATGTTACCTCATAACAGTTTCCGCTCGCACAACAGAGCTGCAGGTTCACAAATCCTCCTTAAAGGTACCTAGAATGACCACACTGACCCAAAAGTACTCTAAAGTGGAAAGATCATCTTAGTGCAGGCTAAGTAGTGCTGAAGAGCTGGCCCTGCACGCCACAGTTGACTGTGTAGATGTGTAGGAAGTCATTTGGAAGGAGTTTGGTTTCACAGGTGAACGTTTGCTTTGGGAGCAAACTAAGAATTCCACCATCTCCACCACGCATGGAAAAGCCTGACAAGCAAGATGCCTTTCTCCATCCAGGACAGCGTGGCAAGGATGTCATCTGTAGAAAGAGAAGCCACTCTTCACAACACGCAGCCAATGAAGACCAGACAGGCCTGTTCCTCCAGCTCAAAACACACAGCTCGATGCTGAGAGATGTCACAAACTCATTCTGAGGCCGGTGCCCCTCAGACACATTCCAGCTGACAGGAAGGACAACTGCTTATACCAAGTTTCCACTCCCACACCCCAAGGGAGAATTTCTCCTGCCAGTTTTCTTAGCCTAGCCTGAGGAAAGAGGAGCAAAGCTGTGGCTTCTCCTCACCTGAACTCAACGGCTCCTTTGGGGAGCACAGCTGGCTGAGTACAGGAAACACTTCTAGCACCTCAACCTCTGCCACGGATTAATTTTTCCACCTCTGGACATCTCTGACAAGCTTTTTTTTTCCTGCCAAATCAAATCACGCATTTCGAGATGAAAGCCAATTCTCCTCCCCCTAGATTTAAATAATGTTCTAATAATTCCCTTGTAGTAGGGAGGTCAGTATGAAAAGGATTTTGACCTTTTATGAGGTCGGCGACTCTTCCTCCTGTCTTGCTCAGTTCCATTTGTTTGTCGAGAGATCTAATACATTGATACACAGGTTGTGACATGCTGTTTGAACATTAGCTTACTATAATTGGTCACGTCATCATGCATCATATTAACAACATACACAAGTGCCCCGAAACAATTGTCTTATAGATCCATCACATATCATAAAGGAGCTTCTGGGACTGTTATCCAGCAGCATCCAATTGTGATGTACATTCTACTTGAGTTCTGGATCTAAACATCACTGTCAGGTTAATAGTAAGCGATAGATTAATAACTTCCTGCTGGCTTGCAAAACCTACACGCATCGAGAAGATGGCAATACAAATTTATTGCCACTGAGCATGCTCAAAATAGAAAGCCTGCAGAAGAGCAAAAAACTTCTTTGGGTGGGTGTTTCCAACCAACAGCTCTCAATGGCCCAAGCGTGGCGATTCCTTCTCCCTAGTAATGCAGCTAATTGTACTGCAGTATAGAATCAGAGAATTGTCAGGGTTGGAAGGGACCTTAAAGATCACCCAGTTCCAACCCCCCTGCCATGGGCAGGGACA
>WUAM01000029.1:737895-754793 GCA_024336885.1 Actenoides hombroni
TCAGTCTGTCCCCATAGCAGAGGTGCTCCAGCCCTCTGATCATCCTGGTGGCCCTTCTCTGGACACGTTCCAGCATGTCCATATCCTTCCTGTGACAGGGGCTCCAGAACTGGACGCAGTATGTTGTTCCAAAAAGTAGAACTTGAAGAGTATCTTCATCTATGAGCCGAATGAGAGCTACGTGACCTTGCCATGCAAAATGAAAAAAAAAATACACCAGCCCCTTGGATTTGTGTGGTATAAATCACACCAAAAGCATTTTTTGCACAAACATTTTTACATCCTCTTTCCCCATCCCTTGCTTACATATATTTTAAGAGAAATGCAAAATCAGGTTCATTCCACATACAGCAACCTCGTTATATATCACTCAAATTTCAGTGTAATTAGGATGCCTAAGTCTCCTAGGACGTTTTAGGATTTTCAGCTAATACTTTTATTCTTTTTCTTCCCCCCCCTTCCCCTTTCACCAGCTATTTGACAGTGAGAAATACAAGTGATTTAACTCCTGATGCAGCAGTCCAAACTCTGGGCAATTCCTTTATGAAGAGGTTAAGTGCAGAGGCAGGTCTTTCAGTCAGAAATCCTCCTACCTACGGTTCTTTTAGCCCTGAAGCACAATCAGCTTGACCCAGACTCAACAAGAAAGTAAATACAATTATCTTCCTTCTACCAAACATGAGCCATTGAGATGTAAATGTAGAGGCACTTTCTAAGGGGAAAAAAACCCCACAAGTAGGTAGAATTAAGAGCTTAAGCAGACACCTTCAGTGAACCTGAGAGACTTTCCCCTCAGGCCCATCCCAAAAGTTGTTCCAGGAAGGGTCCACGGTCAGCAGTTTACAGAACCCAAGCTTTTACACTGCTGCAAAAAAGCTGCTGCTGCTGATTCTGCAGGGTCTGCTCTATTCCTTGAGTGAGTCAGCACTGAGTGAATGCCGTGGTATTTGTGCAGCTGGTCGTACTATTTTTCAGATAAGATGGAAAACGATGCAAATTTTAATAAACCATGCAGACAAAACTATTAACATCCCTACAGCCTGTTCCGCGCATTATCCGTCTTTTCGCTAAATCCCAGCTGAACTGCTCCACCCTGCAGACCCTCTGGACTGGGAGCGCAGTGCGATGGCACTCTGCACCAGTTTAGCATCAGCAACACACGCACTGGATCTGGGTCCCAGGGAAAGGAGGGCTGTGGAGCAGGAAGCCTTATAAATGTGCTTTTTACCCCCCCCCCGCCCTCAGAAAGCTTGCTGCACTCCATGAATCAGAAAACAACCTCTTTCTTTCCATCCCTGCTACTTCTGCTTGTTGATACCTGTCCTTCTCTATCAGCACAAAAGCCCAAGGGGCTGGGACCACTACTTCAGAAATCTCAGATGAGTGAACCAGGGCAAACAGCCCTTCTCCAGCAAGGGAGCTGCTCTATAAGGTGCACTTACTGCTGGGGGGCAACCACAGGGCCTGGGGACATTCCTGCTGAGACATTGAGCATTGTCACAAGCTGTGCTGCCTTCCGCCATGGGAAGGTCCTCAGCAAAGAGGGCATGGAGTAGATCACACCCAGCCACCAATGCCACCCCACAGCACCTCTTAGAGCCCCCAGCCACAGCGCACAGAGTCTGCCAGGGGTACTGCAACCTGTAGAGTCTAAGAGACTTCTCAAGAGCTTTTTTTTTTTTCATTAAGCCTGGGAAACAGTGAAATTCCCCTTACCAGGGATGAAGGAAACATGTAGCAGCACCAGCTGCTCAGCCTCACGTGCTCCTTCCTGGATGTCAATACAAAGGAGCAAGCTTAGGACACTCCAGCAGCTCCGCTCCACGCAGGAGATGCACATTCAGTAGCAGTGAAGCCATGATCTCATTTTTATTTAAAGAAAAAGCTAATTTAAAAGCTCTCTGATATCTCAGACATGGGACCCCATGGAGAGCCTGGGCACTACCAGGCACCTGAGATGCTGCCCAGCTTCCCCCATGCCCAGGGAAGGGCTCACAGCCCCTCTCCATTCACCCACAATTCACAGCCTCCATCTGTAGCCACGTGGCAGGAGAAGAAAGCTACCTAAGGAACAAGACCAACGTACAACAAATAATTTCTCTCAGGTTTTTGAGAAAAAATAATCTGGCAGGAGTGAAGCTTCTGCAGCCTCAAGTCCATAGCAGCCCTTAGGCCTCCCCACAGTGAACCTGGATGCACCCTGGACAACGTGTAAAAAGAACTTGGGACAGAAAAGGCCACAGAAGTTCTCCTTGCAGTATTTAATCACTGTGGTTGAGTCAAACACCACAGGAACATCCCAACCAAGCTTTTCAGCTGCTCCCCTGGGCTTCACATGAGACCCTGCTGCCAGAGTCACTTCTAAATTAGCACCATTTAGAACACTCAGAACATCTGATACTGATTTATTTTAACAAATAGGGTTCTGGTCATCTAAACAATCTACCTGGGAACTGGTGCACTGCCCTGCAGCTAGTTTATTGCTATGAACATCCTACCAAAGCACAACACAGAGAGGTTTTACTTTGGGGCTAGAGCTTTGTGACTTTTACACACACAGCCTGAGCTGTCCAAGGGACCACCTCACCCTCTCTGAGCCTGGAGGAGGGGGAACTCATTTCCCTCTCATTCCTGATTCCTCCTGGGCCTGCTGGAAGGCTTATTTCTTCTTTGAGTCACTGGAAGGACTGGCTGAAAAAACTAGGGTGGTTTTATTGACAGAGCATAGAATTAGAGGAAAAACCATAACAGTTATCAGGTGTATTATAAAACTTGAAGACAACCCCCACCACCAAAACTTCAAAATAGTGGAGGTGCCACCTTAAAAGAGGTTTGTAACAGACACAGATTATTCTCAAGCATCTTCTCCTGGTAATAACCAAGTTCTTACCGTTGTATTCCCTTCGCAAGTGGGTTTTGTTACATCAAATTAAGGTGGGAATCCAGCTCAGGTCTGGCTATTAGCACACAATTAACAGCCACACCATCCCGGGCTAAAAAGCAGGTAGTCTATTTGCCTTTCAGCTGTAGTCACCTTTTATATGGATCTCCTATAATATCTATTTAACAAACAGGACTAAGTCCTGCAGAACTCCCGAGCCATATACTATGAACACAGAGCAGTGTAGCTGTTAATAAGGGTATTCATCATGAGACAGCCTATTTTTGGCATGGTCTATGACAGTTTCAGTAACTTCCAATTGTCCCTTGAATGTGAACTTATTTAATTACACTCCGAGAGCCTGCCTTCCCATATCACCCTGCAAGTTAGTTAACCACACAGCAATTCTCCAGCTAATCCAAGTGGGATTGGATTAGTCTAAAGTGCACAACATACCTTTCAAGTCCTGGGAACCCCCTATGGAGCAGTTTGTTTCTTTCTGCCTTTGGTTGTTTGTGGGTTTTTTGCTTGAATTTAAATCTGCACTCTCAAATGCTCCAAGATTTTTGACAGATACCCAAGCTGTTTAAAGAAAGGCAAATTTCAATTCATCATAAAATACCCAACGTTACGCCAAAGGGACATATAGAAAGCCTCAGAAAAAGTACCAATAAGACCTTGGAAAGTAAACCAGATCAGCCAAAGGTTTTATCTACTCACCATCACTGTATCTTCCCAAAAACAACGGGCGTTACTGGGAAATTTACTTCTCTTTAGTACGTGTAAAGAACATCGACAGTTTGCAAAGGATGTGAGGCACAAAAGGCCTTTTTCAGTACAGGAAGCATTTGCTTACGGTAAAACATATCATAATTGTTTAAGATCTTACAGTGTCCCCAAGTTCCATAAACTGCATTTCTATTGTATGCCTCCTGCCACGGTGACGGGCACCGCGCCGCGATGCAGTTTCATGGGGACGTGAAGCAGCTGTATCCTGAGGGACACGGTCAAGCTGAAATGTCACCTGGCTTTTAGAACATCACGGTATATCCCATGTAAATAGGTATTCCTGCGTTTGTTCTCCTTACCTGGAAAGGAACATGCAAAAGGCATTGCTTCCTGCGAGAATCTCTCATCTTTTGCAAAGAAAAACAAGGAGAGGAAGGGAAAGGAAGAAAGAGAGAGAGAAAGAAGAAAGGGAAAAGAAGAAAGGGAAAAGAGAGGAGAAGGGCAGAAGAGGAGGAGAGAAAAAGGAGAAGAGAGGAGAGGAGAGGAGAGGAGAGGAGAGGAGAGGAGAGGAGAGGAGAGGAGAGGAGAGGAGGAGAAGAAAGAAGAAAAGATGAATAAAAGAAGAAAACAAAAAAGGAAGAAAAAGAAAAAAAAAGAAGAAAAGAAAAAAAAAAAGAAAAAAAAAAGAAAACAGAAAACAGAAAAGGAAAAAAAAAGAGGTTTTGCCTCATTTTTTCCATTCTGCCACTTATCTGCCAGGACTAACCCACTGCAGAAGACAAACACTGACAGAAGCAGGTACCCCAGTCACCTGTGAGTTTGGTCTGTCCCAATAAAAGTCAGCACGTATTGCCGACGCAGTACATATTACATCCCCTCCGAGAGGCATTAAAATGCCAGCTACATTTAAACAAGTGAATGTCTGGCCCCTAATAAAACCCACATAATTTAATACTAATGAGTCTACCAATTATGACCTAGTCTCTGAACTTCCTTTCTGGGAAAAAAAAAATCATTGGGAAGGTAGCTCAATGCCAACTCTAGCAATTAGGTTACTGCTCCGACGCAGAGCATCCCAGCTTCACGTCTGTGGTCATTGTGTCACCTGGTTTGGGGTGCAGAGGGGATGGGCTGAGGTGCAGTTGCCTCCCCCTGACAACGAGCAGAAGCTAACTGATCCTCAGCCCAACCAACCGTTTTCACGTCTCCATCAGAATATAGTGCAGACTTTAAAAAAGGAGCAGAAAAATGCAGGAGGCTGCTCTGCAAGAGGCAGCTACTGCTAAATAACTTCACAGCACCGCTGCTGTGGCCACAGAAGGTTTCCCACTTGAGAAGAGCCACAAACCCACATTCACTGGTGTCTTCCAGTATCTATAGGTGTCCTCCTTAAGATGCACGCAGCATGCCTGCAACACCTACAGACTGCACAATGGAGGCCTTTCAATCACCTAGTTGTTGAGCCTGGATATGGACGCTTATTTTTCTGTTTGTGGTAGAACTCGATTAGGTGGAAACAAGGTCTCCCTATCCAAGCAAGAATCTCCCACTCAGCAGCAGCAGCGGCCAAATTTACAGGGCAGTTCAGTATGGCACTGCCTACAGTGATTTTCTTTCTGCTGCCTGCGGCAAGGTTGCCAGCTCAGGTCTCCCATCCTCGCTCATCCACTAGAAGACTGCAAGCACTCATCATCTAGCCAGCATTTAATTCGGTGCTCAACATAATGTGTAATTAATAGTCTCCGACGGGCTCCGTTTCGAGCCGACTGTTGAACCCCACAGAAGCTTTGGCTGGTGGAGAACAGACCCATCTGCCTTCTACACTTGGACCTGCCACGGCCCCGCATGGTGTTAGGCACATGTACAATTAGATGCCATACCTCTGCCCGTCCCCAGCAACGACCACCATGCTCTGCTGCTGGTAGGAACTCTCTCTGGAAGCCCTGCAGGGCCTTCTGGCAAGCACTGCTGAATGCTGGTGGTATACCTTTAATTCATGGTGTACCTTTATTTTCTGTGACACGCTGAGATAATACAGTGAGGAGTTCTTTAGAAATGCTATAAATAGCTTAAATAAATAGATATTCTCTGCGGTGGGTCCTCAGCTCCGGAACTGACTCTTGCCAGAAATCCATCAGAGTCTGAATCTGGCAAGCTCTCGTAGGAGATGCAAGACACATCTTTTTACATTCCAACTCACTAAATGCAAGTGCCTGGCTAGTTCTGTTAAAAGGAAAAAAAAAAAAAAGAACAAACCATAAATAAATAAATAAAATTTAAAAAAATTGCCTGGAACACAAGGGGTCATTCCCTGTGCCAGCTCGAAAGTCCATTAGTTCACCACCTACTAGCTGTTGGAAAGGGCACAGCAGCTACTACAGGGCTAGTGCCTTGTAAATACCTACCCTAATTAATGCTAATTTCTACAAGAAAACAGCCTTGTGATCCTTTGAGACAAAGGGCTTGCTGGGGATGGGCGATCTTGTCTTTGTCATTACTGCTGTTAACTCCTCACCTCATCCCTTGAGGAGTTACGACTGCATCTTTAAAAAAAGCTTGCTCTGGTAAGGTATGCATTTGATAGTCAAACAAAACAGCCTCAAAATCACTTTAGGGCATTGGAGAAGTGGCTGCTATTCCTGGCCTCTGAAGTCAACTAACTGTCACAACTTTGTCTAAACTAACCAATGCCTAGGGTTTCAAGGTATTTAATTACATAATAAGTAAATCATAGAAGCACGGAGAATAAGTGGAAATGCCTCGCATCCAGAGTCAGACATTTTGTCTCAGAAAGTCTGGCATCCCTTCGCTCACTTCGCAGAGAAGCAAGATGAAGTCAAAATTAATGTCGTGACGTTCTTTTCTTTTTATAGCAGTCGCCTGCGAGTCCACAAAGCAGCCCATTAATGTGCTGTCACTCAATAACATCACCTATTTTGTCCTTTAAGAAAACAGTTTTGTATGCATTTTTGAACATCCAAAGCCCAGACGGTCACCCTTTTAAACTTTTGACAGTGTCACTATTTCCAGTCTCTCCTGCCAAGATGCTAACATAGTTTAACGTGGCCACGTCCGTATTATTTAGTGCATGTGGCACATATTAATTACTTTTATTTTTGGTCATGGAGTATTTGTTGGGGGGGGGTGGAATAAGAAAAAAGATTAGAAAAAAAAAAAAAAAAAGGCAGAGTTTCACCTTCTCGGTTGTTAAAATTCTCTCACCTCTTGTCTTTCTAACCATGCTGCAAGTCTGTCAAGAAAAGCTCCGAACTAAATTTCAGGGTGTAATTATTCCAAGTAAGGCACGCTGGCATTTGTGGAGGAAGGCATCCCCCCCTCCCCGCGTGCTTCCACCACGGTGGCAAACTTATTTCAAAAATTCTGATGAAACGCTTTGTAAATTTTGTTATTCTGTGATGATAATAAATCATTATAGCCTTAAACACTTCTCTAGCTTGGAGCCTCAGTCACAAATTATCTTGTCATTCTGACCAAAACATTCTCCAAAAAAGCTTGACAAGTGCTAAAACCCAGAACATGAAACCATGTGTTGTTGTGAAAGCAAGATTCAGAAATGTCAATTAATTAGATTAAGAGGCTACTTTTAGCTTTACTTGTGTTGCCAAATAACCCTTAAAATATGCATAGCAGTGGAAGTCTACCTCAGCAATACAGTACTTCTGTGCAAAATAAAGACAATGGATCTGGCTAATAGAGGGAATTATTGTATCTGTCATTCAGACAAGGAGAATGATCTAGAAGCAAATGTCTTGCTTCCCTTTCCACCGTATGGATTCACAAGCAAGATAAATTCTGCCACTTACGAGTTTAGGCACAATTTTTTTTTTTTTTATTATGATTTTTTTTTTCTCCCCCCACCTCCGAAATCTGATTCAGATTAGAAAATAAAAGTCAAGTCACTATTATACATCTCCATAAGTAAAATGGATTTCTAACATCACTCTCTGTGTAGCTGCCTCCCCCTGCCCATAAACTATCATCCTTTATTTGCATTTTTGAAGTTCCCTTTAGAAAAAAGAGTGGTGCAATTAAATATATTTTTATTCAACTTTCTCATAGCTACCTCTAAAATTTTTATCTTTAAATAATACATATCCTAAATTTTATTTACACTATAAACTGTTCCTATATTTTAATGGTAGGTTTGCTTTAAAAGGGGTTGTTGGCTTTAATAGCTCAGTTATTATCTTTGTAAACTAACATTCCGCATTCCTCCTAACTAAATCCTAGCAAATCATCTGTGCTTGCATTTGGAACATACATTCCAGCACCGAAAATAAAATTTAAGCCAAATAAATGTTCTGTTCCAGTTAATGTACATAAAATGAATAGCTAAACATAGATCAGTTTTGAGGGATTTAACAGCAGGTTTGTTAGTGGCAGGAGGGTCACAATGTGTGACGCATCCAAAAGAATGGAACTAAAGAAGTTTTATCTCCTGTAACCTCTGTTGTTTTGTGTTACAATTTTTAGTGTTAGAACATAGTATCTGTTAGGAAAGAAAGAAAAAATAAATAAATAAATAGCTGCTTGTGTTTTCCTAAAGCAGATCACTAGTGAGATGGGTCAGTGTAAAGGTACAGGTCAGTGTAAAGGTACAGGCCAGTCCACACCTGCATGGGTAAGTAGATAAGCAAAATAGGAAGGACCTCAACAGTGGCAGATCTGCAGCTGAAGGAAGTCTGTAAGGCTCAGGTTCTGCCCTAGGGCGAGACCAATTCACACTCCAGAAGAGCTTTGGCTGAACCTTAAGGACAATAACTGGCAAGGAGGTAGCATTTCATTACGTTTTTCATTTAAATACACCTTCTCCTCTTCTGTCCCTTCCAGCCTGTCCATTCAAAAGGCCTTATCTCTGGCAAAGCCATCATTTCTCAGATAGGATAGTTATGGGCGCAGCCCAAGACCCAAAGTTACAGTGGCCATCAGTCTTTGAGCAATAAGCAACCTTTGAGTGGCATTTAGTAACTCACATGATGAGTTTTGGGCTTTAGCTGCAATTTTAATTCTTCAGCTTAAAAAAAAAGTAAAATAAAAAAAATTTTCAAATCACTATTTCAATAGTCTCATTTTCCTCTGTTTACTGGTCCGCTGTTAGCCATGTATTCAATCAATCGTTCCTAGTAATTAACCCTGACTCCGCAGAGGGTGTCCCGTGCAACTGAAGGGGGAAAGGAGACAAGCAAGAGAGATGGAATAAAGACATCAAAAAAGCAAACCCTATGCATTAAAACAAACACAAAACGCCACAAAGAAAAGCGCCAAAAGACCAAGCCAGCCCTCCCGGTTTTCAGACGCACCGCAAACTATTTTTAAGTTCTCTCGCCAGAGCTTGTTAAAAGCAAAACATCCTAAATGTTCTAAAAAACTGTATGAGAAGCAGATGGAGGTATTTCCTTACAGGACGAGCCTTCGGCGTACTGACTGAAATCTATCGTCCACCAAAGAGCGAGGCAAAAATCCACAGCGGTGGAGGCCTCTCCTGCGTGCGAAGGCAGAAGGTGCTGTGTCTGCAACATTCCCTGCCTCCCATGGGGCCTCCATGGGGCCTGTGCCCCCCACGTCTACTCCTGAAGACCTCAAGGCCTTCTTGGGCAGCCTTAAGCCGTTGCTTTTGCACTTCTCTAGGCCTGTGCTTGGAGAAGCCCCATGAAACCGTGAGCCCTGGCTGAAAACGGGGCAGCGAGGACTAAATGGAACTTAAATTTAGTAACAGGGCCCAAAAACGTTAACATGGCGTATTTATCTCAAACTTATTAACATTCCTATGAGTCTCTCAAAGCTTTTATTACTGAGACACGGGATTGTGCTGCTGTAATAGACTTCCCTGAGGAGTTGCTACGACTCCAGCTGTACTGCTGAGAACGTTGTACTACATATTATAGGGTTAAATGGTGCTGTCTGGTAGCTGCACTCTGTGCAGTGTGAGTGCAAATCAGGGAGCTCATTTGAGAAACCCAAAGGCTGCAAAGAAGCACTGAAAAAGTTTGTGCCCTTAGTTAAAAGAGCGAAAGGTTCCCCCCCTTTTTCTTTTCAGTTGCAAGCAACTTGGTCATATAATTGCGAGAGAGAAATCGTAGCACCTCTGCCAGCAACAGAAAAAAAATGAGGCTGTGTCTAAAGTTAACTCTCCCGAGCAGAGTCGCAGGAGTGCAACCTCACCTGAGTTGAGAAGGCAGGCACGGTGGGAAATGGCAAAACGCGAGGCCTTTCACCGCCTGTCAGAACTGGTTAGCAAAGGCAACAGCGACGCTAAGCCACCTAGATCCCTCCCTCTCCTAAAAGGCAGAAAGGCAGTATTTCTTCCCACGCAGCACAAGAAAAGCCCGATGAACTAAACTTCTGACAGAAGTGACACGAAAACTCCATCAAAATAGCTACAACAACAATCATTACCAATATAACGCAGGGAAGTGGACACAACGTCACAGAAGGGTACTCTGGGCAGCAGTCATGCATACCTGAGATGGTCAAAAAACACTGTGGGTTACAGGAGCCCTCAAAGTTCAACATCTGGTTATTCTGCAGTAGGTCAAGACCACCCAGGTTAGTTTGTCACAAGGTGCAGTGATGGTGACCGTGCTCTTCTGGGAGCTGCTCCACGCTTAACTTGTCACCAGAGTTGTGTCCCCCTTGGTAATCTCATGGCCATGCCCCTTGCTGCGAGTTGAACTGATTAACTTCTGTCCTGCCCTTGGTAGCCACGTAGAACATTTGATCAGCACCCATTTTATAACAACTTTTCTTTCTTTTTTTTTTTTTTTTAAACACAGCTAAAGGCTGTTATCATGTCCCTGCTCAGACTTCTTGTTTCTAGACTAAACAAATCCAATTCTTTTAACTTTTCCTCATAGGTCATGTTTGCAAAACCTCTAATCATTCTTGTTGATCTCCTCTGGATTCTCTCCAATTTGCCTCCATCTTTCTTAATGTCACCAACTTCAGCAGAAGTTTTGCAGCTTGGAGAATTGTTTCTTGCTGCAGAAGTCACCTGACACCCTGACCTTTAGCTCAACAATGAGAAATAGCATCCAAGCTTCCTTAAGGAAAATGGTATTACATACATACTGTCATGTATACTTAGTGTCATGCCACCTGCTTGCCCAGATCAACTGACTCCTTCGCCTTAACCAGCAACAAAGCAACAACAAATAAAAAGAAGAACCCGACCAAACCCACTTATTTTACAGTCTCACGGTAAAACTTTAAAATACAAGAAAGCACAGCTGAGCTCTTTTAAAATTCTATTAAAACCTCATTTGTTTATTTTTTTCCCTCTCTCCACATCTCAAAAAGGAAAAGCAATTTGAAGAGAGCAGCACAGAGCGACAAAAACCCGTGGAGAGGGAAATAAAAGCTGTGTACTCACAGATGTGGGCCCAAGTTACAGGGGAGGGAGTCACATGAAGAGAAGCGTGTGTCTCGTCCCCGTCGGTGGCCAAGGCGGGAGGTGGGTGTTTGTGCCCCCCCGGCAGCGGCAGAGCCGCGACAGTGACCGGGAGGAACAACAACAAACCGGCTGCCGAGTTCCGCCCGAGGAACCGAGCACCCAGCAAGGGGCTCTCGGCGTTTGCCGGCGCCACCGAATTTCGCGGGAAAAGAGGGACAGAGAGGGGGGGTGAGGGGCCGAGGAGCAGAGAGGAAAGGTTCTCACCAGCCCCGGGTCCGGCGGCGTCTGCCTGGCCCGGGCCCAGCCTGCAGGTCTCCGGGGGTGGCTGCACCCCGAGCGGTTCGGCCCTGTCCCTTCACACCCCGAGGGGTCTGGGTGGCTGCCCCCGCTCCCCGGGAGCGGTGTTGATTCGCACCAGCCCCGTCAGCTCGCCTCCCCCCACCTCCCCTCAGGAGAAGGAGAAAAGCCCGAGTCCCAGCTCTGCAGAACTTCTGCCTTTTGCTAACCCGTCTGCAAGGGGCCAGAGGGGAGCGGGGACAGTGGGAGCGAGCAACGCTTCTCCCCTCCGGGCAGGGCTTGCCAGGGCCCATCGCCTCACCAGGTGTGAGGCACACAACAGCCGCGCTCTTCCAGGAGCTCTGTAACCCTTACGGGCAAGAAGTTCTTCCCCCTGTTGAGGTGGAACTTCCTGTACTCCAGCTTGGATCCGTCGCCCCTCGTCCTATCACCAGGCACGAGTGAAAAGAGGTCGTCCCTGCCTTTTGGACGCCCAGCCCTGAGGTATTTGTGGACATTTCTCCTCTGCAGACTGCAGAACCCCAGGGCTCTCAGCCTTTCCTCCTGAAGCAGGTTTCAGTGACACAGAGGACCAGGGGCTGTAAGACATTCCCTTGGCTTCCAGCGAGTTCCTTGCCGTGATCAGCGTGTCCAGTGCCTGGCAGTACACAGCCGGTACCTGGGGGGTTGTTTTCTTTTGCAAGCACATATATTGATTGATTTTGACACCCACTGTTCCAATGTAAATCACGGTTCAAGCTGGCATTACAGCACATCCTGACCCAAGCCAGGAGAACGTCAAGAGTTTTACCACTACCCTCACCACGGCCACACTTTCAACCCTTTGCTCTCGAGATTAATCATACAGAGAGCCATCAAATACCTGCAAGAAGGAATTTTTTCAATAGCACCTACTTAGCTCAGAATTCTGATAGCTACATGTTGATAGCCAATGGCAGGTGTGCTTGCCAGAGTCTAACCTTCAGCCCCAGTCCCTGTCTCGAGATAAAGAGTTTAGAAGCTGGTAAAACTTCCTAAGCCAGTTGGAGACTTCTCAAAACTTCTATCGTGAGCCCTTTGTGGACTGTATATAATGTGTACTGGGAACACAAGGTATCATCTGCAGCGATGTTATTTACTTCTTTACATTTATATAGCAAATTCGAACTCTTATTGCATTGTAGCCTTGCGAAATGTATTATCATATTTCATTATCTAGCACATAGGCAAATGTGTCTTATGAACAGTGCTCTATTATTATAATGAACTCTGAATATCTAGTATAAAATTGTCAACATAATAAAATAATGTAAGAGTAGCTGCACAGTCAAATGTCTACTACAAAGGAATGGAGTTTAACGCTCACATTTTCATTCTGAAGTTTGCCAATGAGAACTTAATATGTTTCAGTGGGAAAAAAAAAGTGTACTTCCATTATTTCCTTAGACTTTATTACCCAGACACTCAAAAAAAATGGAGGAGTAGCAATCTGCTGATGGAGATGATCTTTGGAGGTCCCTTCCAACCCCTGACATGCTGTGACACGATCTGATGAACTTCTAGACTTGAACATCGAGAATCCAAATACTATTACTTTTGAAAGCTACAAAATGATTATGTTTTAGATATTACGCTTTCCAGAAGTAAGCATCAAATATTTGTTTTCATTTGGTTTCTTTTAAGATTTTAAAAATTACACAAAAGAGCAGCAAAAATGCTATAGTTATATTGAATTAAATGCTCGGAGTTTATTTACTTAAATTTTAATTTACTTTAATTTACTTTTTACTTTACTTTTTTTTAAATTTACTTTAAAATCTTTGATTGTAAAGTAGCAATGCAGATTATCACAATCTCATGGTATATTAAAAAGTTATGGAATACAGGAGTAAAATCAAAACTTACTGACGAAGAGGACTTTCATACACAGGATTAAAATGTGAGGTGGTAATTTAGTGTAGCAAAAGTTTCTATCCTCTCCTTTGGAAGATCAAATGAAATCAAATCCTTCAGATTTGACCCTCACAGAACTCTTAAACATTCTTATCTAAATAGTCATGTCTGTTGGCTCTCCTCAATATTTCTTCTCAAGTACTTTAGCAGGAGCCAGACTTGATCTTTTCATTTTGTTTCCTCCCACCACCCAGATTCATAACCATTTATAACGCTAACAGAATTTTTCATGAACTCTGGTTTTAGTATTCAAAAGCAGTAATCAATTATCACTGGCCTCATATTTTTTTTTTTTGGTAGAAAATAAATGAAGAAATAAATCTGTCAAAAACACACTGATACTATCTACTCCTAAAATCGAGAGTGCTCAGCCTCTCCTAGTTTGAGTGACATTTTGTATGTAGGCCACAGTTTCACGGTTGAGTCGTGTGTGAAATAAGAAAAGGATAAGAATGATGTGAACAGAACTAATGGGAGAAAGATACAATTAAGATGGAAAAAATATTCTCAAGAAATATCGGCACTGAACGAATTGCAAAATAATATTTCAAATCTACATTTTAGCAAAAAAAAATAAATTGAAAGTATTCTCGGGTAAAGATTTCTCAGAGAGACTATTTTATTAATAATGGATGTTCAGATGGAATCAGATACAGGAGGTAGAAATAACACAGAATCATGTCTTGTCAAATGTGTGATTAATTTTGCACTACAATTATTGATTTGACAGAACACCTTTTTTTTTTTTTTTTTTTTTTTTTCACCTGTTCATAGCCATTTAAGCGTAATGGACTTCTTTATTATCCAAATGTTAGTCCTTTGTTTAAGCTTTTCATTTGAAAGCACTTTGAGGCATTTATAACCAGTTACCAATTCTCTGGATCTTTATACGTGCATTATGTTCTAAGTTTACTCCTCCTCTTTACAAGTCGATTAGCGTCAATTAGGCTTGCAAAGACATGCAAGTCTGACAGCCAAACTTTGATAAAATGCTTGGGCTGATCAACCAAACAAAGACAATGCTGCAGCATTTGTTTCCCATAAGTGATTGCATTTCATCAACATTTCCTTGAATTTCGCTTCTTTTTTTTATTATTATTTTTAAAGCATATTAGCACGTATAATTACTTCTATTAATGCGATAAAACCACTACCCATTGTGATGTACACATCATTAATATTTTGCCTACACCCATGAGTTAAAGGAATGGTTGGATCAAGGGTTAAACTGTATTTTTTAGAGCACAGCTAAGCAAGCAACGTTTCAATACGCAGCAGAACAAAAATTCTAAGACACTTCCTCCTATTTTTACTACACACCGTCTTACTTCACAGATCAGCCCATTAACTTTTCTTCAGTAAGAGCATGATGGAATGTAGCTGTTATTTAATTTGGTCCTACCTCCTCACAATTCTCATCCCTCAGATGAACAATTTCATTCCACCTTTCAGAAAAAAAAACCAAAACAATCATCAAATGAAGAACAAATATTTGTTAAAGTGTCGGAATCTAATCCTGAATTTATGAAGCACTATGGGTAATTGGTCACCAAGTAAGTAATAACCAGTAACTGCAGCTGTTATGCGTGTGAAAATACAGCAAAATAGATGGGTGTTCTAGCTGTAAAATACTGCCTTTGAAAGATGCACACGCACAGTCCAAAATAACATTTATTTCTGAATAGGAAATTAATCCTTTATGTGGAAAAAATGTAAAATTATTTGCTTTGAAACAAGAAAAGTCACTGGCTCTAAGAACTTTGCAGGCTATTTTAAAATACCTGGGGTTTTTTACCATTCACCCTTTTTTCCTTCACCTCTATAATGATGGGGAAAAAAAAGAAGCAAAATTCAGATGCATCACTGCAAGCATCTGGCATTTCCGTAGCTCCAAATTTAAAATACCAAACCAGCATTATCTGTAGCAACTTGTTGCCTTGGTACACACACTGAAGAGGTAATATTTTTCAAATATTTTCTATCACAGTGTAATTTCCTGATATAGCTAAACAAAAATACCCACCTTGCACAATTGCAATTATTTGAAGTAACTAAGAGATAAGGGATTTAAAGTATTCAGCGGGCAGTTTTCAGGCAGCGTGCCAGTCACAGAGTGGCATTTCCTTGCAGATACCTTTACTCAACAGTATTTTCATTTTCTAAGCTGGAATATATCTTCTGTTCAATTGTCCATAAATAAAATAGAGAGATGTAAGCAGAAGGAATAAGATAAGTGCCAAGTCTTAAATATCAAATGCAACAACAAAGCATTTTTCCAGTTCCACGAAGAAGGTATTTTTAGCAACAATCAGGTCAGTGGGCACACTGCAGTAAAGTGGAGGGTTAGGTGCACCAGGATACAGGATTATAAATGTCACACGAAGCACATCCAGCAACTCTTTATTGATATTAACAAAGAAGGATTCCTCAGACTTGTTGGAGGTGACAAACAACTGACCAAATGAGATACGACCCCTACCAAAGCTTAGATTGTAGCCTTTCTTTTCAAATTCTCATTCAAAATTTAGTCTTAGTTAAGCTTTCAAGAGAATTGTGAGGAGCGGCGTGTTTACATTAATAAGCTACCACGTTGTTTTGCAGTAACTGAAATTTGCCCTGAAATTCTAGAATTAATTGTAAAATGGTTAAATATGGGAGATTACCCAGGGAGAGCAGAGTTTACCACTTTATTAAAATTGTGATTGTTCACATAAAGACTCAACCAGGTCACATATTAATAATTATCACTGACAATCTTTACCATCAGACTAAACCCACAAGTGAAGCAATATTACATCTCTCTCTCTCATTTATCTTTACTGCTTATGGCCCCTCTGTGGTCAGCATGCTGTGAGCTTCGTGGACATTTAATTATGAACACATCATAAATGTGGCTGACAAGGCAGAAGCTGGGTTCAGATGCTCCTGGGATGAAGGAAACATCGTTGAAACCACTTAGACTTGCAGTAAGTTCATTCTGTTAACAATAAACAGCGTTCTGAGTTACCATATAGGCACTGAATATAAAGCTCCCTCCCTTTCTCATTACAGATTTTAATTTCATCAAATGCTTCGGGATGACTTGGTGAAAATACGACAACGCGCTGCTCGAGAACCTTTAAAAATAACCTATTTACCTTGCACCAGTCAAACTATAATGCTGTAAGAGCAGCACAATAAGGGCCAAATGCTGAATTTTTCCACCACTGTCATATTGATTACTGGGAAAAGGACTAGAAATGCACGACCTGGGTAATAACACTAAGAAGCATTTTGGCCGTGCCAGTTAACGGGATGGATGCCTCAGAGAGCTCAGGCAAAAGAAAGGAAGTGCCCAACAGCATATAGAACTTTTGCTGTGATTACCGATGTCTTTTACTCCTGTCTGTGAATTCCTAGGTATCACTGAGATGGAAGCACAGATCTTAGTCAAGAGAGAAACAAAACAAACAAATGAAAAAATGAACCACGCCAAACCACACACACACGCACAGAAAAGAGAAGGAAAAGAGAAAAAGGGAAGAGAAAGGGAGGGAAAAGGGGGGTGAAAAGGGGGAGAGGAGGGAGAGGGGGGGAGGGAAGGGGGGGGGGGGGGGAAGGGGGGAGGGAGGAGGGGGGGAAGGGGGGAGGAGGGGGGAGGGGTGTGCG
>WUAM01000029.1:774021-784021 GCA_024336885.1 Actenoides hombroni
AGAGGAGAGGAGAGGAGAGGAGAGGAGAGGAGAGGAGAGGAGAGGAGAGGAGAGGAGAGGAGAGGAGAGGAGAGACCACTCGTGGTTTGGTATTTTTCAAGTGTAGAGTAAATGTTTGGAACAGCAGGGCATCAGTAAAACTGTTCCTCAATGCCTCGACAGCAAAGTCTGGGGGAAAACCCAACAACTTAGAAAACAATTCTAATGCCAGAAGAAGTTAATAAGAAAGGAAAGGAAAGAAATTACGTAGTTCTGGAGGTTTTTTTGTTTTCCAGAGTAAAAGAAGAAAAACAGTTCTCAGAAATGTGCATCTCATAGGGCACTGTAACCCAGAAGAAAGTGCCTGCTTGTTGAGGAATGGTGTCACCGTGCCATAATATTTGACAAAAAATGGGAAGCAGTTCCCTGGCGTGGCCCTGGGTTTCTAGAGAAGATGAGGAGATCACAGGGATTTAGAAATGTATTGCCAGTGCAGTCACAGAGAGGTCAAGAACAGACAGTTCCCTCATTAGTAGTTGTTATAATTATTAACTAAACTGCTAGGTAATAATGAAATCAACACATTTGATATCAATACATAACAGTAAGCTGCAGTATAATGCGATTCATTTCCACCCAGGAGGGAATTACCTTCCTAACTTGAGCTATGGATCATGTCTTTGCCAGGGGGAATCACTTGTGATCCATCACTGCCCAAAGTGATCTACATGTTGTATAGACATTAATAAACCCATACGCTTTGCTCGGCACAGACACCAGAGATCTACTGTGCAAGAGCAGAGAAATAGCACCAGACCACAATCATTCTGCAGGTAGAGGGAAGCCCCTGGGCAGCTAAACCAGTTGTCACTCTCCTGCTGTCCTGCCATCTTCTGAGATGCCCAACAAGCTACCAACCAGTTCAACTCCAGCTGCTAGAGATCCTCTTCAGCAGAAAGAAGAAAAAAACTACACGGGTTTTCATCCCTTCCACGGCATCATCCATCCAGTAACATGGTGAGGCACACACGCCTCTCTGAGTTTCTTGGGAAACAGAAAGGCAGCATTAAAAGGCATATTTTACTGTGCTCCAAAAAAAATAATTAATTGCCCAATTCCTCCCTTGTTCCCCGAGACCATATATTTTGGCTTGGATCTACCCAAATATTTCATTGCATTACTTTTGAAACGTCTTGGTTTAATTACATTTTTTCGCCAAGACTTTTTCTTTTATTTTAATTAGCTTGCTGGGGTATATTTAAACTGGTATCTAAGGTCTCTGCTTGAAAAAGTACCAACACATTCAGATATTCTCCTCACGTGAAAAAACGCTTCACTACAAAAGTTTATCAAAACCATTCGGTTCCTTGGAAATATTTTGGCTTTAACCGAGTATCTTCTTAGCAAAAAAATTACAACCAGCCCTAATATTTATCTATGCACGGTTTGAAATTGTTGTGGAATACTAAGGGTCGTTTCCCAAACCATCTGATTTTGAGTGCATCTTGAAAAAAAACACAGCTTCTCAACCCTTAAAAACCTGAAGCTATGTACAGTTTACACTTGAGAATGGCAGAAAGGCACCAGGAGCAGGAATGTTCCCAGTGCTTCCAGGATGAATATTACATTCTCAGTCAAAAAGAAGAAGGGAAAAAGGATCAGAGCAGCTCGTAAAGTGGAGCAGTGAGTAGGACCTGGCCAGCAAACCTCTTTCTGCAGCCTGACCCCAAAGCACCGCAGAGCTGTTCCTGCCCCACACTCTTGGCAGCGCAGAGCCTTTTTCCCCAGTATCACTCTCACTCTGGTTTAATAACCAGAATATTCTTCTAAGATTTGAAGTAACCGAGGAAAAAAACCTCACGAGAATCCCCAGTTTCAGTGGGACCATTCAGAGTTGAGAAGGGGCTCGGCCCGACGGCAAGCCCAGAGAAAGCCAAGAGAGCAACAGCAGCGCGGAGACGATTTGACTGCGCCGATGAACCCGGCTCACAAAATGAATGAACCAGAGAGAAAACCAGCTCGGGTGGATGGAGTCAATCAAAGACCTAATGCAAATGAAGGCGTAGAAAAGAGTTCTATCAGTCTGTTAGAAACCTCCCACTCCGCAGGCCTTTCACTTACGGGAAGAAAGGCAAACATTTCACCCACTACATGAGCTATTTCCATACCCAGACTGACTGATAACTCCCGTGTAACTGAAATTGTATTTGAGCCTTCAGCGCTCGGCAGAGGCGTGAGCACATCCCTCGTTAGGAGGTAGGGCTGGCTGCCCTCTTCACAAGGGTGGCAAATGACAACGCTCTCTAAACGGCCACGGCCGTACCGATTACCCAGCACCTCGACGGGGACATTATTCCTGGTAGAAAGGCCAAAGGTTCTGCTTCATAAAGGCACCGCTTGTCTGTTAAGGGAGAGAAATGTTATTTCCAAGAGGAGAGGTCAGCACTTCACTCGCACGTCGGCTGAAGTCTCTGGTACCTCGCACCAGAGCATGATCCCACTGCAAGACGGATGATTCTGCCCGCTGGCAAGGTCAAGAATATTAATTTTGAACGTGGTAATTTGATGTGATGTGCACGATTAATGCTTGTTTAGCTGGAATTTTGGTACGTTGATAAATCTGCAGCCTTTTCACGCCGGTAACAGCGTGGCGTGGAGTTCCCAGGTATGGGGGTTGGATGGGTGCGATGGAGCACGGTGATCTCAGGGGTGGATCTCACGTTGGGCACTAGAAACTTTGATGTGTACTTGTTTGTTCCTTCATGAAAATGCTGCAGCTGTCTGCCACAGAGAGCTCAGAAACAGGCCAGAGGAAGCCAGCCAGCTGCTCCGATCCAGCATCCTGGACCGGTATTCCATTTGGAGCAACTTCAGAGAGCTCAAATCAACTCTCAAGTGTTAATAAGAGTTGAGAATTACATGGACAAGGATACGCCGTGAAGAGACGATAACAAGAAATGAGTTTATGTGTCATTAAAGCGCGGGCCATCTGTGTTTGCAGAACAAAGCCAGTCTACAGCAGGCCCCTTTTCCTCACGTCACTGTATTTCAGACTCCTATGCAGTATAATTTATGTATTATTTCCTTCTTAATGAAGACCCAACCTGAAAAAAATAGCATGCCATCATACCAAATGATGGCTTAGAAACAACACTCTTGGACAGCAGTAACCTGGACCTTGAAACCAGATGATCTTTAAGGTCCCTTCCCACCCAAACCATTCTGTGATTCTCTCACCCTACTGAGGTGTCCAGAAGCTTCAACGAGTGTTTCACCCTTCACAGCAAACCTGTGGAAGAAACTTTCTAATCCACAGTCTATAGCTGCAAACCTGGAAATCCAAAGAAGTTAAAAATTACTTGCCTAGTGCCAGATGAGAAGACAAGTAAAGGAGCCTGTACCTCCTGTAGGTTAATATATATATTTATATATAAAATACACATAATTCAGCTATTTACACAAAACATGAGAGGATGGCTTAAGCTTGCGTGGCTGTTTCTATGCTTCTTCACAGTGTGTTTATGTACAATATACGTGTTTAACTGAAAATAATTGCCACTTCTCAGCTTAAACAATTATTAAGGATAAAATACCCAGTGAAATACCCATGGGGGCACGTACAGTGCGCAACCCAGAGCCTGTGGTTACAAAACCAAGCTACTGGGAGCCAGTTGAATCTGCAGACTGCCAGCAAACTTCCTTTTCACAACGGGGAAAATAGGCGAGGTTTTTGAAGTAAGAAGTATAGCCACAACTCTCCTCCAAAGAGCTTTCTGCTCCCAGCACAAAGCAGGACTTCAGGTGAACTGTGAACGCTTGTTCTACCAGAACCACGCTGGAGATGCAACATGATGGATCATGCCTCTCCTCTCCAAAGCTGTGCTCTGCCTTGATTTCTGCCCGGGGCCTAAACTCCCTGAATTCAACCTGCTGAGCAGGGTTTTTCTAAAATCTGCTCCAATTATCCACCCATGAAACATAACACCATCTCCTGCTAACCTGGAGAAGGGCACATGTTCCTTTCACACCGCAGTGCACTCCTTCTCTGGAGACTTTCAAGACCTGCCTGGCTCTGTTCCTGTGGGACCTGCCCTGGGTGACCCTGCTCTGGCAGGGGGGTTGGACTCGATGATCTCCAGAGGTCCCTTCCAACCCCCACCATTCTGTGATTCTATGATTCTATTGGTAGGGTTGCGCGAGGATCGATCTGAGATTTGTGTCACAAAGAGTTTATCTGCCTCCTTCTACCAGCAGGTTTTGACAAGAAGGGATCTGAAGATTACAGAACTTTTAAGCGAGATCCAAGGTCCAAGTTACTTCCACATATAGTGAAAAAAAGTACAGATTTCCTTCTGTACTTTACGTGAGACTGTCTCCCTTAAAACTTGCCTTCAGATGTCATTATTGTACAGTGAGAAGTCAACAACATGCTCACAAGAAACTCTGCCTGCCCAGGGAAAAGAGACTTCTCTGAATTTTGTCTGAAATTTGCAGTCACTCATACGTAATACAAGTGACTTCCAGAAGCACCAGAGAAGCTGGGGAACGGCTCGTGTCCCACCCTGCGTGCCAGTGTTCTGTGTGCCACAGCTGCTTACCAGAAGCAGTGCGGGATGACAGTAATCAAGTGGAAGGCCTGAGAAACTCCCATGAGGACAAAAGCCTTGTTGTCCTCCCATGAGGAGGAGGACATGAGGAGTTCTGTTTCTGAACAGAACTGTCCTCCCATGAGGACAACACCCTGTTACGGTGTTTTGTGGAGTCAGTCTCTTCTTCCTTTCCTCCCTTTAACAGCACCTATGAGCATGACCCTGGAATTTCTGGCTGATCCTGATGAAAAGGGAGGAGAAGAAAAAAAAATAAAGTCTTCCTGGCCTTCCCTGTCCCCAGCCTTTCACAAGCACCACCAGGACTAGATCCAGTAGGCAAATGAGTAACGGGGACTCTGGACACCCACTGGGATTTCTCAACGGCTGCTCAGTCTGAGTCGGTTCAGGGTCTTGGTGTTCCCGTGCCATCGACATTCATGTAGTACCCTCCTCTTCCTCCTCCCACCACGCTCCTGGGGAACTGGTGCCCTTCCTGCAGGCACACCAAAGATAAAAACGAACATCATTCGTGGGAGCATCAAGTCACCGAGAGGTTAAGGGTCTGCTGACTGGCCACAAAGGGGAAACACCACCAGGGATTCAAGAGCCAGGCACAAACCATTGATGGAAACGGTTCAGAGACAGTCCCGTGGGCTGAAAACACCCACAGAAGCTCAACAATTAGTATGTGCATCAGTAACATAAAAAAAACCCACCTGCCCTTGTGGTGTAAGTTACTGAACACAAATAAATGTGATCCACTCGAAGTAAGACAGAACTGGGTTGCAACTGAATTCCAAGCCAGTTGCTTGGTATGAAGTGCTACAGACTTGTTAAGAGTTTCCACTCCACGCACGCACATACCACAGTGGGAAATAAACGTTCATCAGCAGAGAAAACAGCTTCATGTTATGCTTTGCCCCTAGTTTTGATTCGGGAGGTAAATTGTTTTTTGGACTCTGTAGAATTTTTCTAAGCACAGAATTACCATTTCCCCAAAGGGACAAAAATATTTACCAGAATCCTGAAGGAATAAAAATATTTCTTTGTTGTTTTGTTTTTTTCCTTAAATAAGTCACTATCAACATCCTGGTAAGACAAAGCCAAATTCTCTGTATGAATTGGGTACTAAACCACACAGTAACACAATCCCTGCTTGATACCAGCATTTGGGTGGCATCTTTTAATCACTGAAAAGCACACAGGGCATTCAGCAAACTAATACAAGATTCACAGCCAACTCCAGGATAAGCAGGCATGAGCATAAAAGTTCTCAATATGGCTCTAATAGCTCTTAATTATTATAATCCTTCACTGAGCAAACAGATGTTGTAAGGGAACTTTAGTTTCTTCAAATGCAGTAATCAAACCATTCTGCTTCTGCCCTGCCTCTTTTCAGTAAATGCTTTGTATAGTGGAGTGGAAATAGCAAATGTAGTGACAAAATGACCATTTAATTGTCAGAGAAATCTGTTTCTGAACAGAACTGATGTTGTCATTTCTCTCTACCCACATTTCTCACAGTCTTTTGAGTATAGTTTCGGCTTTTGAAGACTTAGGAAAAAAAACCAAACCCTGAATCTTACACCTTGCTTTCCGTGATATTCCCACATCTCCGGTTGCTCCTGATCTGTCCCCAGGTTTCACAGCAATCAGAACACTGGCTTTATATTTCTGTGGAACTATACCAATATTAACCCACATCTCTGGAGCTGCAGCCTTCATTGTGAAGGTTTTAAACCCCAAGTTTTCCCCCCAAAAGGCTTTGATGTATTACAGCGAGCCGATGGGACTCGGGAGAGTTGCAAATGATCACGACTACTTAAGACATTCAAAATATACCCAAAGACCTTCAGCTGGAGCCTTCATTTCTCTTGCAAACTTGAGATTCCCATTGAAGTCCCCTGTACAGTAGTTTCAATAGCTATTTTGGTTGCACTGCCTCCTTACAATAAACTCCATACAACTGTATGAATGGTATAGTAGAAATCCAAACGATCTCAATCACAATTTCAGCTATTGTGAACTTGTACTTATAATGAAGTTTCGCCGTGCAGAAAAAAAGGAGTTCACTGTGGGCCAACAAAGCTTTGTGTCCTTTCACAGTTTTTATTCAGCCCTCGTTTAAGAAAAACAACTATTGATTGTGATATGAATCTGAGGAACCTCGGAGAGAGAGGAGTATCTGAGGATTACCTCTAGGAGATGGACCCAACCTGTTTTGTACGTGGAGCACTGAATATTCATTTCACTCATTTGCTAACTACACTAATATACCCTTTTGTAAATGAGCCTCTATCTAACGCTGGCTATTGAACCGAAGGGTATTTGAATAGGTGGGGTTTGCTCTAATACCACGCTAAGATAATGTGCTGGAAACAAATGGTTCACTGCTTCCTGAATAGAAAATTTGCTGGAAAACCCTGAGAACTAGAAGGTGAGGGGGAGGGGATTAAAATGTCGCTTCAGAGCCACCAACCAAACTCTTGTCATCTTTAAAAGATGTTCCCGTGGCACAATATGAATAGTTTATAGCCAGGACTGTGAACATTCAATGTCATATAAGAAAAGACACTTGTCAAGAGCCTTTCCCTTACAAGCACCCTCATCATGACCTGTGTTAATGAAGTTAATTGAATTTAAGATCAATAATGGTTAATTATTGCAATTTGACATTCTGAGATAAATGGCTTTAAGACAGAGAAATGTGTGTGTATGTGAATTCTCTCCAAAGAAGGTGAACACATTACAGCCTAAGAGGGATCACACAGTCCTGCCATTGATCCTGGTACAATCTGATCGACCTAATCCTCTGATGAATGTGGGCTTTTCACAGCTACAAGTAAATGTTCTACAAGACTACTCTAACCCTTGTCACTGACCAAATCTATATGAGCTGTACACTAGAAATCCATTGAGATAGATTAAAGAACTGCTGTAGAAACAAGAGATGCTTCAATAAAGATGAAGGTTTATTATATTGACTATTAATGTTACATGCAGTATGCAATTATGAATGCTTACGGATCATAAGAGTTTAATTATGGTCAGATGTAAATGATCGTAACCGAAAAATAGTTTTAAATTAAAAACAAAACAAAAAAAATAGATTAAAAAAAAAATAAAAATCCAACATTTGTGTTGAATTTGGTGACTTACATGAGAATGTTCAACAAGAAAGTGATTTTAAACTTACATGAGAATGTTCAACAAGAAAGTGATTTTAAAATCATCCCGGAAACGTGCAAGAAGATGCTCACGGACAGGTATTTATTTCACAAAGTCACTCCTCAGCCTACTTCATTTAGGGTTTTTTTTTCTGTGCGTGGTTTTTTAAGTTTACTTTCAGAATAGTTCCTCAACGGGAAGACAGGTTTTTTTTCAAACGTGTTAGTAATGATATTCTTACATGCATACTGAACAAGTTAAATGACCACTTACAAGATTTATAATGACAAAGTAAATGTCAAGGAAAAAGTATTACTGATTGCAGAGCACTGACAATAAAAAGCCGCTGAAGAGTTCTGTCAAAATGTAAGATTATGCAAAAACACTATTGAGAACACTGCTAATCATCTGCTCTTGTCAATTACTTGAAGGGTATCTGACAGCATATTTACATTAAACACATTTCAGTAGCAAAATCCTTAATGCTGTATCAGAATCTTTCCATTATCATTAGAAATCCTTTACAAAGTCCTTTTGCAGAAGAGCATTACAGCAGCACTGATGGAAGAGCTCTCCCTGTAGCAGGTAGGGTTATCTATTTCATGCTATTCTGATACTACGGTTGAAATAATATAATCAGAGACTAAATATACACGTAAGATGGCAATCTCCATTCGTCCTGTGCCTGTATTTTCAAGTAAGGGCTTTGTAGGAGCCTCCAACTGAGGGCAAATGGATGATCTGTCTTTGCCTGGCCATTCTTTTTTAGCCTTTTACTCCTCGTGCGCCTGTTATTTTCTGACGGCAACAGACATCACCGAGCAGACTTTTTTTTTTCCTCAATCTTTGACCGTAACCTGCAGTCCAGCAGCTTTATGAGGGAGTCGCATTCACTACCAATCCCTTTCACCCACAGCAGAAACTTAACTTCAGTTACATCTCTCTTAGGCTTTATGGAACCCTTCCTTCAAAACAGAGAAATGAATGAAACGCAATGAAAAGGAAATGTTGATCCTTCAGCAGGTGTCACTAAAAAAGCATACGTAACCCTGTTGGATGTGTAAAACAGCAAGCATGAGTGAAAATGGACAGAGAGGAAGCGTGAGCTGCCTTTCAGAAGGAATTCATCGTGGCTTGGGGAAACAAGAAGGAAAATAAACCCTGATCATGACTCGCGGGATGGAGTTACGCTCCTCCTACCACTTGCTTTGCAGACAGCAGACTTAAACTCAGTTTTACCTGTTTGTAGAAGGGGAAAGGGTCCTGATGCTCTCAGTGCTTCTGAAGCACTAGTTTTTCTGATAAACCTTCCTCGATTTATTAAAACTAATCTGGCAGAAAGCACCGATCACACCTCAGAATCCGGATCGGATTCAATCCCGATTCAGGCCACACAGGTAAGTGGTGCTGCCCGTCATTCCCTTCTTCAGTCAAAGACAGGGACGAGGTTTGCAGTAAGGAAACACAAAGGTGGACTCAGTTGGGGTGTGCTGCCTGTATTCCCAGTCGGGTGTACACACCTGGGCAGCTACTGTGCTGGAAAGCTGGGAAGGCAGCAGCCAGGCCTCCCACCCTGGGAACCGAGGAAACTCCTCTATGCTGCCCTTCCCCTCCCACGTGAAGCAGCTCTGAGGTGCAGGACAGAAGCACTTGGCAGATGCCAGGAGCAACAGTCGCTGTGCTGGGTGCTGCTGTACGAACCTGAAGCCCGTCCAAGCTGCTGACAACGGGGGACAGGCAGATTTTCTTGCCCACTTTCAGAACCGCTGGCCGTGCCTGGCTAACAGCAGTCAAACACCTGCCAAGAGTCACCAGAAAATACTCTTCTTTTTTGGCCAATCCTCCTCCCTGTCCTCTCAGTGTCTGGGGCAAGTTTTCCACTCATTTCTGAGACAGCATCTCTGGGTTCTCAGGAGGGGAGCTTATAAGTGCAATGTTCCAACGGGACGACATGCAGCTAGGCTAAAACAAAAGCCTCTGTAAAATGATGTCTTTTTAATGTAAAGTGCATCATTTTCTCCAAGAGAGTGGGATTTTTTTTTATTATGATTATTTTTAATTTCCCCCCCCCAAGTGAACAAGAAAAATCCTGATTCCCAAGACAAGAGCTAACTCTGTGTGCCACGCTGCAGCCTCAATTGAGTTTTATCGTTGACCTGAAAACTGTGATTTCATTGGAAATGCTGACACGAACATGACTATTGCTGCTGCTGATACGCATCTCACATACACACATCAAAGGGATGTGGGAGGATGTTTTAATT
>WUAM01000029.1:789021-792964 GCA_024336885.1 Actenoides hombroni
CCCCCACCTCTTAGCTAGGGCTGATATTCACTGCGTTCTCCCTCTTCACCGGGGAGAGGTTCACGGCAACGCTCGGAGCACTGCGCCAGAAGACAAAAGCCACCAACCACCAAAGCAAGGCCACCAACCACCAAAGCAAGGCCACCGCCATCACTCTGCCCGATCGCACAACCCGCTCTGCGGTCGAGAGGGAAGAGCACCCTGGGCACTCCACAACACACTCCGGTACAGAAACACTCAGAATCAACTCTCCGCTTCCCATCGCCAAACACGTGACAGCGGCCGCGTAAATTCCGCGCCCGCGGAGAGGCTCTGCAAAACCGACGTGGCTGCAGAGCAAATCCACGTGTACCATCCACCTCCTGCAGCACCAGGACAGCCACCTACGAGAGATGATACCAACAAAACAAACATCTACATCCCTTCATCTGGTACTTGTCTTGTCGGGGCTGGAGGTGCTGCTGCCAGTAAACAGACCTCTGACGGTGATGCTGAGAGAGAACTAAAACTGTTAAGGGCTTGTAAATACTGAATAGTTACTCCTCATTAATTATTTGCAATTAATTATTCATGATTAATTTGTGCCAGAACAGGAATGTTTTCTTCTGAATTAATTTAATTCATTTCAAAATTGCTACTTTCAATTGCCTCTCTACAATAACGCGATATAATCTCTCTCTGTAGACAAGCCCTAAAATATTAAAAAAAGCATTTAAAACAAAGGAAGAACGGCACAGTTCTTCGACAGACACGCACACCCTCTGCTCTCCTTGCAATATATCTTCTATCCTCCTCAAAAAAAAAAGCAACCTGGACAAAATGAAGCCCATTTGATGGCCTAGAAGATTTTTGCAGGAAGGCAAACAGGGCAAATATCCCATCTCAAACTTGGGAGCGGCTTGAAGCAGAAGGTCCCAAACCTACAGTTCCCTCCCATGCAACAGAGAGAGCAACTGAAAACAACTGGGTTTTCTTCTACGTAGAAAAACTCAAAGGATCTGGGCATCTCTAAGAAGCATCAACAAAGGGATAATGGAAACAAAAATAAGGAACTGGAATCTCAAGGCATTTTTTTTGTTTTGTTTTGCTTTTTTAAAGACAGAAACCACCTCGATCTTTTTCTCATGAAATTAAGAACACTACAAAGAAAGCAGATGGTACGACTTAATAAAATTCAAGTACATTTGGCAAGGAAGCCCTTTTCCTGTTGCAGTAGTGCACGTTATCCTTCCAATGCATCACAGAAGCCTGCCTTCAACATAGCACAATTCTTGCAAGTAGACTTCTTTATTACAAAATTTAGCTTCTTCATGACACCTACTGAAAAAAAGGAGAGAGGCACAGATCACCAACTTCTCCTGTTTGAGTCTGAAATCCCCAGCAGAGACAGAAGCCAAAATAAGGTATTAAGCAACCAGTGCTATAGAGTAAACTGGATGATCCTCACCTATTCCTGCTTTTCAAGCCACCCAAAGATGCAGCTTGCTTTTACACAGAGAACCTTCTTGGATGTTAACTCCACGCTACACTCGGAGAAAACCATTAAACGTATGAAAACAAGAGTCCTCAGTTTTTATCAGTATTATCTCTCTTCTCTCTTTCAGGGTGCAGTCAAAAAGCACGCAAAGCTATCTTGTTTCTAGGGTCTTATCACTAAGGGGAGCCCTTAACAGAGACAGAAATGGCACCACAAGCCCCACCACTACCTTGAGAGCAGCCGTTCAGGTCCAAACACACTGGATTGATTTATTTTTTTTCCCCACAACACAGGTTTCTGACTCTCTTTCGAGAAGGTGGGGAAGCGAACAACACAAGAGTGATCCTAAAGGCAAGAGGTGGCCCTTGGTGAATGGAGACATCTCTTCTTGGCGTGGGATAACATCGTAAGGATAACATGGAAAGGGAAAGCATCACTCAGAAAACAAGCTCAGCAGTTACATTAAAGAAAGTGAAGCAGCACAACGATGGCCAATCCGAGATAGAAACTGCTCACATTGATTGAGAAGCACCTTCCAAAGGTACCTTCTCCCTCTGCCATGTTCTGGGGAGCTGGATCAAAGGCAGCTCCTACGCGCAGCTCTGCCCTCTGACGGGGATGGACAAACTGCCCGGTTTAACTCTGTTCTATAAAGTCACAGCTCAGCCTTTTTAAAGGCAAATGGAGCATTTCTCTCCTCGGATCCAAACTGCACATCCATCTGCGCTTCTCCAGCTCAGATTTATTTCTCACCAGTTACCGTGGCAAGCGCCAGCCTTGCTTTGGTACCATGCCCGAGTTCGATTTGACGCAACGCAAGTTGCGCTCCAGTTCTATGTAAACAGCTGGAGTTCAACTGGTTTCAAAACGTGGTTTAGCTAAATGAACAGACATTCGTGCTGAGGCACCAAGCCCTGCCTCCCCATCAAAGGTATGTCCCAGCTGGCCCATTTAGCAATCCCCGCTCTGCTTTGTTACAGCCGACTCTTTCCTAATCCTCACCGCCTCTCCAAAATTTCTACGCTATTTGGTGATCCTCCCTCAGCAAAACAGGTCATTTTTCACAGGAAGAAACACAAGTGAGTTTCTCTCCCTCCCTCTCCTGCTCCTCTCAGATACTGCTGCAAATACAGGGCCATCTCCCAGGCTGGTCAAAGCCCACAACGCCCCGTTGACAGGCTACATCTGCCTTTGTCCGCTGGCTTTTTGACACCTAATATCTGAAAGGTACCACGATGCATCTGAGCTAAAATAATTAATTTCAAAACAATTTCAACCCCCCTACTTCACTGCACTCTATTTATTTGCCCTAAAATTTGGCAGATTCCTAAGAAAAAAAAAAAAAAGAAGGCTATAAAAATCATTCTTCAAAGAAAAGCTGCTATCACCTGCAGCATCGATGAATATATGTTAATGAAATGGTAAGCTGTTTAATAAGCCACTATCAGTTATATAAAAAATATTTAATCTGCAAATTACAACATGCTTACCAAAGCAGCTGTCCATATCTAGGCAACCATAATTTCACTATCTAGCTCAGTATTGAAATATGAAAGCATTTTGTGAGGATCCAGGATATTTGGCATGGCCATTAGTAATAATGTTCCTGGCACCATGCGCTACCTGCATGTTCATGCTGTGGGAAGGCTTCCTGCTCCTATACATCTCATTATCTACTGGTGCCACAGTGGGAATGTGAATGCAGTCAATCACTCCCTGGATACTCGGGAAACTAGCAATGACATATAAACCTTCATTGACTTTCTGTTGCCGTTGTAGAGTGGTTGGTAACTTGATGAATGTCTGAAAGTGTTGCAGCATGGCATCTAGGAAAGGAGTAAGGCACCTGGACACGGAAGGCTGACTCATCCGTTTAGGGCCAGGCAGAGCACGCAGCGCTTGCTCTGGGATCCAAAGGGAAGGGCTACTTGCTTTTACACCCCTGGGAATAAACCCCATCGACCCGTTCCTCTGGCACCCAGATGGAAAAGGCCGATCCGAGGGCTCTTCCCCGCTCCTGCGACTCACCCACGGCCGGCACCGAATATGCTCGGGCACGGAACTCCGAGATAAGACCTGTTCCCTCCAGCACGTGCTCCAGGCAGCTATCAATGTCAATCGAACTCCCCGACTACACTGCTGTGATTCTACCAGAAAGCAAAGCTGTGTAACAATAGAGCGCAGGTTATTAACGTGCGGCCGGGATTCCATGCGCGGCTGGGAAAGGCGCGCCTGCGGAATTTTAATCCCGCTTTACATGCCTCGTAGGTGCCTTTCATAGAATCACACAACAGTTCCAGCTGGAAGAGACCTTCAGGATCACCAAGTCCAACCTTACTCCTAGCCATATCAAAACCACTAAACCACGGCCCCAAGCACAACATCTACCACACCTCCAGGGATGGTGACTCCACCACCTCCCTGGGCAGCCCATTCCAGTGCCTGACAACCCTTTCTGGAAAGAAA
>WUAM01000029.1:841428-861581 GCA_024336885.1 Actenoides hombroni
ATTAATTAAAAATTGGATATACTTTTTTTTTTTAAATTATTTTCTAAAAAAAAAAAATAAAAAAAAAATACACAAACCAAAAAACAACCAAAGAAATGAGCTAATTATATTGCTTAGTATTCTAATATGTTTTCGGCTGGCTTTTTTTTTAATAACACACTTTTCTAGCCAGGCCAGTCCCTTGAGAACCAGTTCCTCATTTATAAGGAGGTCCCCAATGGGAGTTAGAAAGAGGCTATTTTACAAGAGAAAAATATATTCTGAAAGAAGAGCCATACAAAGATAACCCCACATTACATATATCAGTATGGAGGCAGGAACATGCATTCCGATGATGCAAATCTCCCCCTGCAATAATTTGCTCGTTAGTGTTAACGAAAGCCCAGATACTGATGTCTATGTATTTGTTCTTGTATTTTTCATCACGCTAATGCATTTAACTAAAACTATTTTTTTTTAAATTTGCTTTATTTAATGAATTTAAAGGTCAATCCTCTTCCTTTCCATATGCAAATCCTATTAATAGTAGAGGTTTGATATTAATGGGAGTTAATAGAGTAGATACCCTCTTCACACAGAAGCACCACAAGAGAACAAAACAATCTCCAGATAATTTCAGTACATGTGTTGCTTCTTTCTCCCCTTTGATTAACCAAGTATCAGGGCAACAGTACCTTGGAAATAGGAGTGACAGCGAGAGGAAGGATGAGACGCGGAAGGGCACACAGGGCCTCCTCAGCTTCCAAACGCAGACCCCAGGGAAATGATGCAGCCCCACGGCAGCTAGATCTCACTGCTACTGCCTCCTCCTCCTCCTCCTCGTTATCATCCTCCTCCTCCTTACCAGCCACTCACACCTACAGGAGCCAGGCAGGATGCAAGGTGCCATCACCAAAAGACCCTTCCCCATCCTCCTAAAGAAGGAAGAGGCAACTTCTGCTTCCTTCAGGGGCTGGTAGTTTCCACGTGGGAGACCACAGCAGCTACTCAGAGTAAAATAGGAGCTGCTGGAATCGCTAAGAGGGTAAGTGAAGTTGCTGCCTCTCCCTGTTTCTGCCAGTTTGGGAGTTGTTAACTGGTTTCTCTCCATCTTTCTATGTGTATTTGCTGTAGCAGGACACTCACGGAGGTTTTGATAGTCCTTTTTGTTTCAGTTACAGCCGTTGGTGTTAAATAACCACACTTACGTGCCTATGGAGGGGGAGACAAGGAAGGAAAGGTGTTAATTTATTTCTTATCAAAGGGCACCCTCTGAGCACCGGGGAGCCTCGCAAGGCAAGCCACTTTCACTGCAGCCTCCTCCCTAGTTGTCACTCCTGAGCTGGAAAAGTTTTCCCACATCCCTTTTGTTAAGTGGCACTTAGCAGGTGATTGTTAGCCTAGCACACTCCCAAACAGCGCAAGGCCTTTCACAATTTCATTTTACAATATCTGGATGCTCCTCCCAAAACTCCTAACACCTTAGTTTTCTCAGAGAAACCTTTTTTGTTTGTTTCTAAATTGACTTTACTTTTCCACTGTTTATACCAAAGATAGAGATATATACATTTCCTTAATTCCTGAACCTGGCAGCTGCTTTTATCCTCGGAGAAAGGCTGTGTACAAAAAATGAAAAGCATCCCTGGGGAGCTGTGGACAGAGCTCTGCAATGCTCTTGGTCTGCCCAACCTCTGAGCTGCAGAGAGACAGGAGCAACAGCAAGGACTGGCAGCTCTGTGCCCTTAAAACACATAGCCTGGGTGGATACGTGGAACAAATCCTTTTTGCTGTGCTTGGCTGGTAGGAAGTTGGAAACAGCGACCGTGGGCAGTGACAGTCCTTGTGATACAGCAGCTTCCATCTCTCAGAGATACTGTTTCTGGCTCTTTGCAGACTAAAGCAGATTGTATCGTACCATACCATGGCTTACGTTAAGGTCACCTTTTCTTTCACAGCCTTGATGTGGCCATAGATTTGGCAAGGGAAGGGCTGGAGGGTAGGAAGCACACTGAGATAAAAGGCATCACGTTTCTGAGGAAGGCAGGGCTGTATTCACAGGCCTGGAGTTTGGATTCTGGGCTGAAACACACTCAAAACTCACACTGGCTCCCATCCAAATAGGAGAGCATACAATTAGGTCTGGTATTTGAAGCGCATGACAAAATAAGACTTTATACTGCTTATGTTTTGGGGAGGTGAGTGCTGGTTGCTGCAAGCGTTCCGTTTCCAGACAAACAGCGAAACTCTAATTGTCCAGGTACCTCACAGCCTCAAAGAGTTTGCATTTCTACAAAGCACGAGGTATAAAATACTTCCGCAATCAGGAGCCTGGACTCAACGGAACAACACAGTTGTCTTATATAGCAACTCTGGTGTTCCTGAATTCAAATCTGGTACGGGTATTCTGGGTTGTAATTAATTTATTGTTTCATACGCGTGAGCATTTCGTGGTGGGTTTTGTTTTGTTTTAACACACCGCATTCTTAGTTTAAGCAAAGTGTATTCTCTGTGTTATTCTCCCCAGCAATTAAATAAATATCACAGACTTTATAGATCGGGTAGCCTTTCCAGTGAACAACCCAGCAGTCATGCTTCACAGAAAAGGGATAACATCCTAGAGCGCAGCTGATAAGAGCAACAATTTACAAAGCAAGAGATCTGTTATGCAGTGAAAGCTTTATTACCATGACTTGATGTTACGTCTCCAACACATAAGGGTTAATCATTGCAGCAGTTTGCAGCTGGTTTGTGCTCTCAGGGGAGCCGTAGCAATAGACTCCTGCGTGTAAGACAAGGTCAGCGTTGCTCTCCCCGGGGTCAGCAGGGCCACGTGATAACACGACTCCGAAACTTCGGCTCCGAGGAGACACAGGTGCCAAACCCATTTTGTGGTCTGTCGTAGAGCCCTTCGTGTGGTTTTATCCTCCTCGATAAAAACACATCCAGAGCCCTGTGGTATCTAAGAGGATGGTGTGTTTTCAGAGCTACCCATCAGCGTGAGTTTTCTGTGGCGGCAGCGGGGCCGTGAGTTTGCCGGGCACGTGAAAAATTTCATGGGAGGCTGATTCCTCCCGGGCTGAGGAAACAGTGCTGAGCTGAAGGGCCAAATCCTGTGCAATTTGCTCGGTCTCCCGGTATAAAACGCTCGCGTGAGGAAAGGGAGCGGAATTGGACTTTAACATTTTATTAATATTTATCTTCTACTGCTACGAGACACAACAATAATCGAATAAGAAAAACTTTAATCCTCAAATGCAGCTTTAATCTTCAAATTGGTTACCTTATCAGAGGGGTAACATTTATTTTCAAAGACAGGCTGCTCAGAATGATCAGCTGAAATAGAAACCTGTAAGTGAAAGGATGTAAGTTTATTGGGCAGTGCTGTCTATATTTATAGGTTCTGCTCAACCCATTTTTCTGGTTTTATATGCACGTGTCAAAAATTAATATACGGCAAACTTCACCAACAGCTTTAAGAGATCCTAAAATATAATAAAATCAATAAATGATGTTCTGGCATAAATGTTTCTGTAGCTGAGGGTGGCCGGGTTCAAAGGGCAACATCTGACCATTTCTCTTTCCCACCCTGCTGCGGAGTAAGACCCTCCCCTCAACTTCAAATCACTGGGGAGAGGGTAATTTAAGCTATACTTGATGTACCCTATACATCACTGTCTTCAGGACCAGGTTTAAAATTAAACTCTGATGTACAAAGTTAAACAAAAATGAGATAAAAATTGGCAGGGGTTGAAGAGGGTCAAAGTAGTCAAAACACAAGGTAGACTATTGCTTCTTTTGATTTATGTTATTCTGTGCACTAAAAAAAAATAAAATCATAGCTCTCGTGGAGACTTTTTTCATTGAGAATAACGCATTCCTAATTTGTTTTCTATAGACTTTACAGGGCATTTGCTCTGGGAGACAGAAGCACTTGTTTATTTATTTATTTTGGCAGGGGCAAAATATCACCAACTGTTGGCAGAATATTCAAATCACCAGGAGACACAACAACCTTGTCACTCAACAGCAAGGGAAAGAGAACAGTATTTCACCTTCCGTTAGTAGTTATCTTCCAATAACCTTACAAGCCTATAGAGTTTTGCTTTCAGGCAACCCTCTTAAACACAAACAACGTGCTCCACTTACATTTGGTAGCAGAAAGAAAAGAGTTCAGTGAATGTTTCCTTTTGCATGTTACACACGCACATAATGCAGTTACCCTCCAGAAATTCAGGACAGGAAAGATGCCAAACAGCAGATTCTTTTGAAACCAATTCAAGAAAATCCTTGCAGGAAGTTAATTTTTTACGATGTAGTCAACTTTTCCATGTACTGCCATTTTACATGGTTAGTGTGTGGACTGCAGGCAAAATAATTTTGGCATCGTGATCTTTATTTTCTACCATATGATAATGAAATCAACTGCTATCTAGTGGAATTAAAGGAATTTCTCTCTGATACTCCAGTGGGAGGAATAAGAGGGTTCAACTGGCTAAACTGCCATGCTAATGGGAAAATGAAGAAAATCAAGTCCGTGGATGGCTAGCAAATAATAATAATAATAAAAAATGCTTATTGTAAACATAATGGTGGACATAGAAAGATCTCAAAATCTTTTAAAAAATGATTAATCAAGCATTTTCCAAGGGTTTCTAATTGTCGTATTGTAAAGTCCTATTGACTTCATACGGATTACAGCCAGCTGAAGCTGGGCATATTCTTGGGCTGCAGACAGCATCAAACCTCTGAAAATGTCTGAACTTGATTTTAAATCTAACAGGATAAAAACTCCTGCTGTCCAGCCAACTGCAGAAACAAAGTTTTTATAGCACCGTGCCATTAACGTTGACAATGCTGATTCTTGCTCGTTCAGCGAGGACCTGTTTGCCATCTAACATGCAGATTTTAGTCTCTCGCCCAAAGTCTTAGCGATGCATTGTGTAAAATGCTCTTTACCCGTGTGATTCTACTGGACTGACCTGCATATATATGCCTTTAATGTACGTAACTTGGCAAATGATTTATGTACCAATTAATAAAGGCAATTCTTCACAACCCCCTGGCCAGAAAGCTGGAAATGCAGCAGCAAGCGTACAAACAGCGGCTCGGTTTAACAGAGGCAGCAAGAAAAGCGAAGGATCAAATATTCTAGTGGGTCCACTATGTGTGATCGAGTTGTGTCAAACCCTCTTGCAGTGGCAGCATGAGGGCTGTATGGGGAAAAGCAGCTCAGCCAGACCCACTACACCTCTGGACCTACCAGCTGGACGATGGATTTTGTATCGCCGATTAAGACTTTTTCAAGGTGGCTGGAAATTGCTGCAGCGCTCACAAAAGACGTGAATGCTCCGAGAGGGTCATAGAATGAAGGTTCAGAGAGAATCCAGCAGCCACTCTGAGGCTGGTAGCAGCTCAGACATCAGGTAAAGAACAAAAACATATGAAGCATTTAAATGTTTCATGGTCTGTCTCAAGGAGAGAATATGAAACGTTTCTCAGAGAGAATATCAACTGTGAGAAAAACATGTTTAAAATCACATGCTTATCACGAGTGGTGATGCCTTTTGCTGATTTATCCATGCTGCAATTAGGAGTTCTTCCTCAGGAGAGGCGTGTGGCATAGAAAATGAACTGATTGACTACTTCTTGCACCACACAGTTGATTATGGGTAAGTGATTGGTCTTCCAGATGTTCTGCTCAGCGCGTTGCTATATACAATCATCCCAGACGAAGATGCATCAGAGGTGCCTGACCCTGCTTGCTCAGGAAGGGCCTAATTCAGAGCTCATCAAAATGGAAAGATTTCCACTGACTGCACAGGGTTCTGGATTAGGCCTTTTTCATCTGCATGACTGGAAGAGAGATTTCCATTTCAGTGCAGCTGAGAGATGGTTTTCTCCACGGTCTTCTGCTGTCCGTTTTTAGTGCATCGTGTTCTTCTAGAGTGAAATATTCCCATCAACATGTGCAAGTTCTCTGAACTGGTTATTAGTGACATTTTTTTCTTGGAATTCCAAGGAATGCAGTCGTGCTGGAACTTTCTTCTGAGTGTGTTCAAATTTACATTACCTTGCTCCAGCGTTTGCAAAGGTACCAGGCTCCAAGCAATGATGAAGAACTGAGCCTATAATGTAATAACCTCCCTCTGACTAATTAGCATTCACTCAATGAAATTCAGCATTTGCAGAGGCCCGGTCAAAGGCCTAAGCACCATTTAAGTCCAGCTTAGTCCTCAAGGCACCTCTGAACTGAATTGGGCCCCATTTTATTAAATTATAATAGAAAGACTGCCATGTCAAGTATACTGATGCTGAAAGACCCAACCTCCCAAGACCTCACACAGATAAGTAATCATCACTTATGCTAATAGCACATTTGACTTCCGTGGGCTGACACATGAGGATGGACTACTCACTTGACTAAGATTAGTAAGAACAGGCATGTTACCCAGAACGAATGATTTATAAATATCCAGCTGCAGCAAAGTGCTGACTCCCATCAGTGACTGTTGTGAGGGTGAATGAAGGGCAGGATATGAAACCTCGCTGAATACTGTTATTGAATTGGTGACAGTTTTGCAGATTTCTAACCTATAATAAAGCTCAGCTTTGCCTCCTCAGTGACACACTTCTCTCCACTTTGTCTCTGTTCTGCTTTCCTTTTGCCATAATCCAACTATTTTTATAATATTTTTTACTTTTTACTCTTTCTCCTTTAATGTTCGCAAATGAACTTTCTGTTTTTGAAAGGTATTTAAGCAAGAGCCACAGAGCCACAAATGCTCCTATTTAACTGCAGAGCAGATTACTTGGTAGCATCTCTACATTGTCCTGCCAATGTTCCTCCCCTCTGCTCTGTTGGGATCAGTGCAGTCTCTACGCTCATTTAGTCTTTGGCTTCTCCCTTCAAAGCTGACAATAAGAGCATCACACAGAGTACACCATTCCAGCAATTTTAGCTGATAAAATACCTATCTGTTATGCCTCTGTTTAATGCAATTTTGTTTCATACAGGTCACAGAAACAATCAGATTTTGGCCCTTATGGTCCTTAATGCCTTTGAACCAGCACTCTAGAAAAGGGAAAAATCCTTATGTCTTACCTGACTCAGTTTCACTTATTTGTTCTTTAATTCCTTGCAGTCCAGTCTTCTGTTATTTTGTTTCCACTAATTAAAAAAAAAAAGCATTTTACTGCAGTTGAGTTGCCCTCCCTGTTTTTTTTTCCTATTCTGATCAGACTGTTAAACCTGATTCAGCTTTTTTTTTTTTTTTTCTTTCCTTTTACCATGGGCTGGAGAAACTTTATCTGAAAGTAATGTGGCCACTGATGACTGGTTTTTAGGGACTCTATGAATCCAGAATTAGTTTGTTCCTGAGACCTGGGGAAACCACAAATGGTGAAAAACGTCTCTGAAAAATGCATGATGATTGGTATAAACATCGCTTCCAACACCAAAACCCCAAACCCCAAATACTACAACCTATTTACAAAGGGACTCTTGGATCCAGTTTTCTTTGACCTGTATTGTAGAGAACTATATAAACACCACAAAGTCAAAGCTCATAAGCATTAGTAGTATTCTGAAATGAGTGTTTTCCTCTTTCCTGGGGGCTTCTAGCTCAGCTGTAACGATGGCTTGGTGCACGCCCACGAGCATGCCCGGGTGTTTTGCCAGTCACATAAGTGAAATAAAAGTGCCCCAATTTCTGCAACTTTGCTTTCATTGCACTGTAAAGCACTGAAAGCAGAAAAGAGTTTCCTGAAGAACTCCTCCATAGCAGGCCCTTGAACACGATGACTGTTTCTAATAAGCAACAGCTGTCGTTGTGGTTTTACTAGTCAAATGATTCATGTCTTTTGCTCAGAAATGATAAGTGGAACAAATGTTTACTTAGATATGTAACAGAGGAACAATTGAAAAATAGTAGACTGTCAAATAGAAATATTTTCTTGTTATCTGATCCCTGACAATTAGTCTGAACTGGTTTTCAGTCCAAAGGCAACGTAGTGGTGCAGTTAGAACGCTGACCAGTTCAGCTCGCGGAGTCCTGCCAACCGGTTTCGGGAGGCTGGTTTGCAAACTGCTTTCAGGAGGCTGGTCTTGCAAACCTCTGCGGGAGGTCTGAGGAGGACATGAGCACCTCTGTGCAAACTGCTACGCCCACCCTCATTCCCGGCAGTCCCCCCTCCTAGCTTTAGTCATCGCTGCAAGGAAGAGGGTGATCTTACCCTTTCCACTCGTTTCCGCTGTGCCTCCAGGGAATACCAAAGTGCTTCTCTGCTGCTCAGTCTTGAGTGAATACCCTCTGTTGGCTCCAGCTTCCCCAGGATTTTACAGGGCTTTCTAGGAGGAGCAGATTAAATGAGGAAGAGTATTCTAACGCAGGAGATTCCAGGCTCGTGCAAGGACAAAAAGATTACATTACCCTTCAGAAGGAGAACCTCCCAGACCCTTGATGTATCTCTGCTGAGCCTGGAAGCTGCTGCAGTGAGAGGGATTTGACACCACCGGGGCACCACGGGGCTAGAGGTCAATTTTTAAGTGCTAGAGTACTGGTGGACTCACTCTTAGGAGCCAAAGATGACAGCATCCAAAACCCGTGTCTTCTGCCTTTGCAGGGAGGGCTGGGAGCCAAACGAGCACGAAGAAGGCCAAAGGAGCCCTGGGATGCTCAGTGTGCAAATTATACCCGTGTACATCCGTAACTCACTTGAGCTTACGTGGATGCTTGCCAGTAGTAGAGGGTTTAAATCCACCTCTGTTACCTCACACACATTCTGGACTTTGTCGCCTCTTCAGGTCTCTCTCTTCAGAGCTGCTGTTAGACGTTGCACCGCGTTGTGCAGAAGGATTGGCGGGGCTTTGGTTCCCCGTCTGTAAAATGGGGCTAATATTTCTTTTCTCCCTGCTTTTATTTAGCGTACAAGGCTCCAGGGACTAGGATTCTTTTATTGCGTGTTTCCGCATTGTCTCGTACAACAAGACCCCGATCTTAGTTGAAGCCTGTAAGTATCACTGAAATATAGATAGATAATAATAAAAAACCTGATTTTGACACAAAATGGAATTTTATATTCTGGAGAGTGAAATAAAATGTGTACTAAACTTTACTAAAGAGTAGCTGTGAGATCAAACGATCAAATTTCTCTGGCAACAAAGACGTGACGCAAATTTGCGCGATTCAACCGAACCAACTCAACGGAGGCTTGTTCTGGTAGTTTATTCATATAAAGTATATGAAAAAAAAAAAGTGAGATGATCAAATTACCCTCACAGCATGGATTTTGACATGGATGTAGACTAACTGAGTCACTGGAGGACTGAGCAGGTGCGTTGTTCTAATTATACCCTCAGTCTTGTGAGGAAGGAGCAAACTTCCCGGTTGCTTCCCTGGTGGAGATAAGGTGTTATCAGCCATCAGCAAACGAGAGGGGAGAGCAAGGACAAGGCACCTGATGGGAGAAAGAGGAGGGAAGGAGGAGGCTGAGAGACCACATTCACCATGCTCCTCATCTTTTAAAAATGTGTACACATATCCACGCTGAGCCATTTGGATGCCACTTCTACTACTCCTTTCTTGCGTCTCCGAGTAACCCTTCCTTCTGGCGAGGCACATGCATTTCTTTTTTAACATTTTTCTCTTTTATGGTCTCGTAGTGAGATATCCAGCTAAATATAATGATTTATTTGTTTATTAATTAATCAACAACAGGCACACTAGGAGTTACAATCCAAACAGTCCCCCACACAGGTTTTTTTATCACCATGCACTATACCCCTAGGGAAATACAGATCTTTTTTTCAGGAGCATAAATGGACATTTCTATAAATTGCAACTACTTGGGTGCATGTAATATGCAATATTATTCATCTTTGTATTCCAGGTGAATCCAGACTAGACTACCAGCCTCTAGGGGAGTCTGCTTCATATAATTATCAGTATTCAAAGAATGATTGTAGATGTTGTAGCTTAACAGCAGGTGAATGGTCCTTATCTGAATATTAAATAAAGTGCAACTGGATTTCTAGGTTATCTCTGGCTAAATGTTTGCAAAGTCATTAGTGAAAGCATGCAGCTATAATCCCAACCACTCTTCTCCTTCTTCTTACAAAGGATTTCTACTTTTGTTTTTAATTCCTTTACAGGATGAATTGTTCACCTCCCCTTCTTATACACACCATCTTGTTCCTTGGTTGGACTACCAGAAACATCAAGGAAGCTGCCTTGTAAGTAGTACTTACAGTCTCTCTCTTTTTTTTTCTTTTTGTATCCTAAACAACAAAGGAAACCTAGGGAAGGGTGACAAAGAGATTTATTATTTCCTCTAAGGACTATCAGAGTTCTGAGTGTTGGGAAAAGGCTCTTTAGGGAACGGCTCCTTCGTCCTCCCAAGTTCTGGGAACTTCATCTCTATATTCTGTTTCCTTATTGCATGATCTGAGAGAAGCCTTATGTATTTATTTAGTAAAAACCCTTTTATTACTGTTTTAAAAGGGGAGATTTAATATACTTGGACACTGGTTTAGTAGCTTGAATGTAGCAGATAGTGGTGACAAGAAAATTCATATCAACAAAGAAAAAGAACAAACCCACCCCCTGCTGAGCAGAAGGGAACAGACCAGGGCCAGCATAGGAAAATTACTGGAGATAAAGGAAGGAGAATTACCGTGGGACTCTATAGCATAAGATTTTTTGAGACATGACTCGTGTTTCAATCCCTAGATGGGAAGAGCAGAGTGATCTTGCTAGAGAGCCATTTAGAAGGTGGATTTTCAAGATGGACATACTCTGCATCAAGACAGCTAGGCTAGGACATCAGCCACGCACCATAAAAGCTTTACGACCACTAAGGCCTGGACCACCAGTGGCAAAGCATATTATCGTTAACAACTGCAAATACTTTATTTTAATTGAATATTAAAAATAAATTTTTTAAAAAATTGAATTTTCACTGAATATTAAAAAATCCTCACCAAAAAAGCCACCAAATTGAGCCCTTACCACAGTAAGCCATGTGCTGTTTCTTTTTCCATGGATTCCCATTTATTTTAAGCTGAGTTTTCAGCATGACAAAGGCTATCATCTTTAGTTTTCCAGCCCTACACCTCTCATTGCTGCTGTTTCAGGCATCTGCAGACTCAGGCAGATGTTACTACACTCATCTGCAAGGCTTTCTGCTCATCTCTGCGGAATGCGGACTAGAAACATTCGCTCAAAAAGAGAGGAAGGAAGGATGCTGAGCACAGTTTTGTGTTCAGTTCTGAATTATCCAGCAAGCCATGCAGCCTCAGGGACTAAGGAATACACGGGACTCTGCTTCTACATGCCAAAGCCCCATTTCTTTCAGTACCATTCTTACACAGTTTTCAGTAAAAATAGCTTTTTTTTTTCTAGCATGTGAACACTCCAATGTGTATTTACTTAAAATGATGTAATAATGTAAAGCTCTTAAGTTTTGGAAGGGCACTGATGCACACTCTTCCACTCAGAAATGGGTGTTCTATAGTTCTCTAATTATTCTAGCTTTGTTCCTTGGGACTTCTCCAGTGGATGTTATTGTGGGCTCATTCTGGGCTTTGTCCCTACGCTATTGTTGCCAGTGATGTAGGAAATGGAGCCTCAAGGCACGTTGCTTTTTTTCCAGTCCCATATTCCTGAGTATATTTATATGAAAGTGAACTGCACAATAATTACAGTATCAGTTCTGGTATTCCTGTTTTCACAATGTTAAAAAGAAAAGAAAGAAAGTTAATAAGCAGTGCTCTTTGGTTGTGTTTGTAGTTGCGAGGAGGGTTCTCACACATTTAGGCTCCGGCTAGTAGCTGTTTGGGGACTCCCTCCTCTAGCACCAGAACTACTCTGTTTCGACCGAACAAACTGCAGAAGTCAACAACTGTTTCCTATTTGGCATTTTCATATACATTAAAAAAACAAAACAAAACCAAAAAGGCTCATCCAAAACTGCTCAGAACCCAAATTTTCATTCTTGCCCGAGTGCGAGTCACCTGTAGTCAGGGAGATTAGTTCTGATTTATCCTTAAACAAGTCCATTTCCTAATGACACTTTCAAGCGCTACCTGACCTTATGTTAGTTGCATTTATTTCTATGTTTATAATCTCTCGAAGCACTTACCTGATTTAAAAACAAGCCCTTTAACAGGCCATCTGCACTTAGAAGCCAATGGCCAAATCCCAATCCAGCCGAAGCTGGTGGAAATGTTGACATTTATTTCAGCAGTGAAACCCTAATGTGGTCGAAGTGTAAAGGAGAAGATGATTCGCTTAGGGAGGAATGAGGGTTGGCTTTGTCCCTCTCATTAACCACATGCTGGCTGATTTAAGAATGAAACTTGGACCTGCTCACAGAGGCAATCGATCATTAGACCGGATGCCCTTGTTCAGCTAGGCTAAGCAGTGGGACAAACACAGGGATGCAATGGGAAAGCAAAGGAAAAAAAATAGTAAGTTTTAGAGAATCTGAGAATCTCTCATGTTTTTGTATCACATCCTCAAAATAAATAAAAAAAAAAAACGCAGTGAGTTTATCCAGCATATGGTTTTCCTGTAGCTGATTGACTGAGTTTGGGTTGGTGGTCTTTATTGAGAACATCCACCAGTTCCAGAGACAATATTCGCATGCAGGAGAGCTAAACAGAACAGCCAGAATACCTGCTAGATGTCATCTAAGGTTCCTATATATGCTTTCCATCGCAGGCATGGACTCTTGACCATCATCATCCTAGCAGGTGCTGCCAGGCACACAAGAGGACAGCTTTCTGAGATATGGTCAATAGCTTCACCCCAGCCAATCTCGTGGGCTTGGCTTCCTAAGCAGTCTGTGATTTGGCAGAGTTTTTAAGCAGGTACAGACTGAACTGCCTCCAGCAAGGCAGACCTAGTTTCAAGCACTGTAGTAGATACCATAGTACATACTTTACAACTGTATAGTATTTATATTAGGAATGTAGGTGTTTCTAAGTCTAGAGTCTAGGACCTGTCTGTCCAATTTCTGAGGGAAGAAGATTGCAAAGACACCACTCGTCCTCTCACTGCTTGGTTCTGGGCCAGAAGTGAGATGCAATAATGATGTCTTCTCAGCTCCCCCTAATAGGCATGGACCTGGTCCTCTGCCACCCCTGCCCTCCCTCCCTCTCTGCCTGCAGCCTGTGACGTAGGTTTGTGTAGGAAACTAGACCGACTACGTTCTGGGTTCACAACCCACCAGCCAGCCCAGCAGGGCCACCAGCAATTCCTACAAATGGTACCAGGTTTGATAGCAGAACAGGATGAGCCCTGACCCAAAGCCCTGACCCACCGATGCTCCCCTGGCTGCTGTTGTATCCCCAGATGCTTACAGCCCATAGCCTTTTCAGTACAGTCAGAAAGCGAGTAATACAGCGAGTAAATGACTGTTAGCCATAGGAACACTCCCATGTAGGAGAGGGTGTGAGTTATGCAAATATCTACTCTATAAATCTGCTTTGTGGCTTGGGAGAAAAACAAAAAAAGCCACTTAAAAATTTGCTCCAAATTTGGCCACAGTGTAGTTTTGTTAGTTCAAAGAAGTGGAGCTGACTTTATTGTTATTTGTGCTTGGATCAAAGAAAATTATGAAAATAAACATTAGACAGAATGATAATCAACACTGGAAAAGAAATGTTTACTAAAGATTTTCTTCTGTGTTCTCTTACCAGCATTAATAATATTTTCTTTTTCTAAAGTTTTCTTGCTTCCTTCAAAGAGATTGATTTCAGCAGAAAGAACAAACGTATGCAAATAAACCGAATGATGTTATACCCCCTGCCCCTATCCCCCCAAACTGCATCAGATAATTCCATATTGTTAGCCTGCATTACATTTTTATCAGGTTTTTTTTGTCTTAATCAGATATGAAGCTCTTGCAGTACATCTCCAGAACTGGGCTGTGACCCTGTTGTGACTCTAAAGCACAGAAGCAGCCTTAACCCTGCTGTAATCTAATAGTTCAAATTTAACAGATTTGTTTTTTCAGGGGAAATAATGGCTTCCTGTCACAAAACAGAGCCACAGATTACATATCTGATAAATGGCTGTGGCGTGATTTTTTTCATGTGACACACAATTAACAGTGCTTTTCATAAGATTCATGATTTAAGGATTTGGTGAAAGCATTAATAAGTTCATTACTATGCATTTTCTTACCTTTTTTTGTTGTTGTTGTTGTTGTTTTACATTTCTGCTAGTGCTTTAAAAACAAGCAATACTTTGCTTAGGAAGAGCTCACCTATGATTTCCAGTGGTAATTTAGCCTCAAAACACTATACTGAAATTATTACCATTGAGTGCTGATGTATTTTTTCATGAGGCATAGAATTATAATTGATAACCCCAAATGTAAATAGGGTAATTTTGATTTTATAAGCTACCACCCATACAGAGAGTGAAAATTTCCACATTATAGCTATAATTGTTTTTTTTTCTTGTGCCACAACCCCCTAAAATGTTATCAACTAATTAATAGCTGAACAATACATAAGGAGATGTATGGTTCTTCTATGGATAGTTCTTACGTATTTTGAAGGAGTTTATTATCTTCAGTTTGGTTTTGATATCACAGTTCAGAACTGCTCAGCCTGCCTTCAGCCCACCCAACCACCAGCCTTGCACTGCTGCGTGTTGCCAACTCCTCGTATTTACAATGAGGTTGCCAACTCCTAGCATTTACAATGAGGTAATCATCACCTTGTAGTTCATTGGTGTGAATGCTGGTCAGATGTCCTGTATTTTATTAACAGAAATAGGGTCACAAGTCAAATACATGCTTGAGGTCAGTGAGCAAATACAAAAGAAGATTAGAGGAACAAAAAAATGTGACTGGAGGGGTAAAATCCCACTGGGGGTTAATCGAGCAGAAATGTATCAAAGAATGTAAACTACCCTTTCTTTTGTTATTCATCGTGCAGGAAGTAGTTCCTATGTCCTGCTGATTCCAGTTAGATAGAGCATCATCCCCAGAATGCCCTCTTTTAATGATCTCTTTGTACGCAGCATTACAGAGGGACTTCCAATAATGCTACTACTTACTGCTCTTACTACTGCTACTACTACTACAACAATAACAACAATAATAGCAAAGAAAAACACCTAGCATGAACATATCAAGTACAAAGACTTGCCACTATCCAAAGACTGCCCATAAAAAAAAAAAAAAGAGAGAAAAATAGCATTCAATGTCACTTTTCTGGGTTTCCCTTTCGCCTTCAAGATGAAAAGGCGGTACCAAGAATTAACTTCACAATTATACTGATTTAGCTCCTGCCTGCAAAGGACATGAATTAATAAAAATATTTCTGAAGAGATGGTATTTTATTGCTATAGGTTTAGTTTTTTTCTGAGGAAAGACTGTCCTTTCAAACACCAGAACAATAAAAAAGGAGCTGGCATCCCTGAGCTGCGCAGTAAGTACTGGACTTGGAAGGGCCCAAATGGCAGCAGTCAAGAAAAATCATAGGGTACTTACCAAGAGGCAGCTGATTTTCTCTTCTGATACATGTTCATCGCTCTTTCTGTGACAAGAAGCAGAATATTCTGCCTTATTTGAACTACGCACATTTGTCTAATTCTTTAAAATCCCAGCAGTAGAAAGATTCCCTTTTCATCAATTTCCATTTATTATGCTTGTAGCTACATATTGTAATATGATTTTTTTTTTCCTAGCCACGTCTACGGCACATCTATAGATTTTATGTTTTCACACATCACATGAAAAGCATATTTCAAAACTATTGCATTATCATGTGCCAGAATAATATTGCTTTGGGAATGCAGACACATTATCAAAAGCACAGCATAAAGCAAGGAAGGGAGCATCAGGAAGGAATCCTTAGTTCGATGACTACGTGCCACTGACTTACTGTGCAACGTTCATAAAGTCTCTTCATCTTCTTTTGGCATACTTTCTAGATGAAATAAGCAATATGTTCTTCTGTGAGGCTGAACTAAATGCTACCTGGTCCAATCATGCCTTTTCAGAGCAAAACTGGGACTTCTGTCATTGATGTCAAGAGGAGCCAAACCAGGCTCAGAGAGTGTACATCTTTATGTTCCAAAGACAGACACCAGACAGATGAAAATTTCATGGTCAGATACAAAGTGTGGTAGCTTCACGTGAAACAAAACACTGTACATGTAAGTATTCCTTGAACTGAAATCGAGGGCTTCCTTAACTACCTGTCTAGCTATCTAGAGATGGTTTTCTGTACAATTTCTTTTGACACATTACATGCCTTCTTCAGCCTACACAAAAAGGCAAAACTCTTACAAGTACATTATCATGTAATTAATATATTTCTAAAAAGCCATGAATTTGAACCTATTTCCAAGGTTTACATTTCAGTCATTTGAGTCCTTCCTATGGAATACAGTCCTCTAAAACACAACGTGCTGAAGTCTTCCTGCTAATTTACTGTAGAAGCACTACTTCCAAGAGTTAACTTTTTAATAATGTGGGCAAAATATATGAAGAAATATCACTTTATGAGCTAGAATTAATTACCTTTGCATCTGTATTACGTGGAGGAGACATATTATATACTTTGGACAGCAGTGCTGAGATGGACTGAAGTTTGCATAATGCCAACATGCTGTAGAGTAATGCAGCAGAGGATGCAAATGAGAATTTGACTACAGTCACAACATCTACGTTGGGCTTTTCTAGTAAATTGATCACCTGAATAAAAAGAAAGGAATGTTTTTCATCTGCAAAGACGGGCAAAAAGTAAGCCTGCTCATCTTAACTCTGCATTAGGGAAAAAAATGAACTTTGATCTATCATATTGCAGAGCTGCTTGTATTTCAATGGCAATTTATCAATTCTTTAATAGTCAAAGCTCCCAAGTAGTAAAAGCTTCTTAGATTTCCTAATCTAATAGTCATTATTTAAAATTTTTATTCTTTATGATTTACCGTTCAGAAGCAAGAAAGAAACAGAATTTCTTATGAATTCTTACTTTTCTAAGAACTGAGGGAGTCCAATGCTACTAATTCTGGTCTTCTTCATGCTGGTGTAAACACAATGCAGAATCCCACCCGACTATATCTTAACATTTCTTACCTAATCAAATAGATACCACTGTGTATCAGCAACAGCTTAAGGTCAGGATATAGCAGCAGCACCAGCCCTTAAGGGAACACTCGCTCCTTTTGGGACTGGTGCCCTGCACACGCTTCTGCCGTCGGCATCGTCACCCTGCCTGCTGCTGACGGCACTGGGTCAGAGGCACCGCTCTGCCCGAGGTGCCCCCTCCAGCCCCAGCTCGGGTGGCTTCCACCCTGTGGGGAGCAATTAGGAAGCTTTCTCCGAGCTCCAGCTACCACGACTGCTGCAATTTGTCTTTACAGGGGACGTAAAAGGTCTCTCTGCTTCCTCCTCCAACACCAGATTGGTGGGAGAATCTATCCCAAGGTGATGGACCCAGCTCCATGGCGAGTCCCAGTTTTTCTGGGTAAGGTGTGCCCCATATTCTTAAGACAATGGACATGGGAGGATATTTAGCACCCTAACACAGAAGTGAATCTGAAATAAGCTTAAGACTGGCTTGTTTTAAAAAAGTTTCCCTTGGCAAGTCCAAAGCACAAGAAGAAGAATTTAAGACTCGCACGTCGTTACCGCTCAACGTGAAACCCGAAGGTCAGGATTCTCCCAGTCAACCACTCCGACTCAGAAACACATCAATGTCTTTGCTAAATGGGAACCATATTCACCTCGCATCTTATCATGATGTCACAAAACACATACAATTACAAATCAGTTTTAAGGCAAAATACATGACAGCAAAATCGGAGTACACAAAAACTACATTAAATATCAGCCTTCGTTTGTCCCCACCGCTTCAACTTACCTCTCAGTTCAAAACTACTCACTGCAGTGCACAGCTTGAGACAGTCTAAGATCCATTTTAGAGTGGACTGAAATATAAATGACAGTTCGCGCTACACATGAACATAGACAACTGTATAAAATATTTAAATAAAGACAGAAAAGAACAGAGGAAACCAACAGAGCCTTTGGCAGACCCAGCCTTTGGGAATTTAGCAGCTTGAGATTCATTGCAAATTTCATCTTTAATGTTATTTTTAGTTCAATATTTTGTAGCACTCAGAAGTAAATCTTTGTGTGCCGTCTCCCTGCTTGTGCTGCTTCCTTTTCTGATCTTTTTTTTTTTTGTTTTAAAGAAACCTGATATATTTTCAATGCGATGGATTTGTGATGCGTTTTGTGGTATTTGTTAAAATTATCCCGCTCCTTCATACAATTCAGTGAAAACCATTACACTGTTGTTTCTTTTTAAGTGCTGAATATTGACCGTCACAACTGAATATAAACGAGACACCCGCTCCTCCCCCCCAGTAGTCTTTGTGCCACCACATCTCGTGTTGCATTAAACCGCCTTACATTAATTTTAATTCTTGGGTTAGAATCATAGAATGGTAGGGGTTGGGTGGGACCTCTGGAGATCATCCAGCCAAACTCTTTGTTTTAACCTCTCTTTTTAGGTTATCCCAGAAGCTGGGTTTGTCTCTCTGCAAAGCAACCCGACCGGAATGATACCAAACAACGCAGAGCTGGGAGATGCTGCAAAGAGGACACGTGGATCACTACTGTCTGCAGGCCGATGGACAGACTAGTTCTGCCTCACTTTGGCTCTCTTACCCGCTCCTGCCCTGCACAGGGTGAAATATGGTAGATTTGGGAGAAGAACAGATCCTTCCACAGCGATTCCTGCACAAAGGACTGGTCCACCAGCTCCCTCAAGGCCACTTAGAATTACAGAAGAGTTTCAGCTGGAAGAGACCTCCAAGATCATCAAGCCCAACTTTACTCCTCTTGCTGTGCCGTATGAGCCAGTACAATTATTGGCTCCTTCTCTACCTGGACAGAGACCAAAGAGGCTAAGAACAGGCAGGTTACCACAGGTCAAAGCAAGGTGCAAAGCACTCATGGCCACGGGGTGGTATGAAGGTCAGAAGAGCAAATGGACCAGCAAAGGGATTACAGGAAATCCTGCAAATTCAATCCATCACTACCTACTAAACGTGATGATCGAGATCCAGCCTCCAAAACCAAGATACCAATCCTCAAAAGGCAGTGGCAGACAGAGGAAGGAGGATTACTCTCTATGAGTGACGTATCAGAGTTTATACACTTTTTTCTCTTTGGCATTTGCTCCTTCTCAGAGAGAATACACTTGGCTACATGGACACTTTATCCAACTCAGGATGGCAGCTACTGCATATGTCCTACAGTTTTCAAAAATCCTAAATAAATTTTATTTGACGCTGGAGGTTTTAGAAATGTTTCCATCTTCAAGTCAAGATAATTAGGGAAAAAAAAAGCCTGTAAAGCGTCAAAGAGAAGGCAAAAAGAAACAAAGCTACCCAAGAAAGCTGGAGACTCAGAGGTCAGAACATCTTCCACGAAAGACACGTTTTGCTACATAAATTTGCACGTAAATAAAGAAATAAATAAATAATTCCCATCCCATGGTTGCATGAAAGGAAGTTAACAATACAGAAACCTATGCAGTGTCCACCTTGCTAAGGCTGCTGAGACTGAAGCTGAGCTGACAGTTGAGAACAATCTTATAGATCGGAAATAGGTCCCCGTGGCCCCCCCAGTGCTGAAACCACTGCTCACCGTCGCTTTCACCGCCCCGAATCGTTTGGGCCTCTCCCTTTCCGCCTGAGTCAGGTTTGGAAAACTGAGCCCCCTTCGAGCCTGTAGGATTCATAAACACCTGTCCCATTAACCCAGTTTCACTACTGGTCTGATGAAAACTGCAGGTAACGAGCTGACTCAAAGTCTTGTCAATATTCTGCCCAAACCGACCGGTTTGCCCTCTTCGCCACCTCCTCCCACCCACCCAGAGGTTATGGAACTGTGGGATGGTTGCCAGAGAAATGCAATAAAAAGTAGGAAATGACATATACAAATAAAATTCACTTGCCTAAAAGCCCTGGACGTCAGAGCTCTTTGTGCTGCCTCCTCCCCTGCCATCCACTTCTTTCTTTCCAGCTCTTTTCTTCTCTCTTAATTTCCTCTTCCTTTGCTGTCTTTTTTTTCTTTTTCTTTTTCTTTTTCTTTTTCTTTTTCTTTTTCTTTTTCTTTTTCTTTTTCTTTTTCTTTTTCTT
>WUAM01000029.1:861681-886681 GCA_024336885.1 Actenoides hombroni
CCCTTCCCTTCCCTTCCCTTCCCTTCCCTTCCCTTCCCTTCCCTTCCCTTCCCTTCCCTTCCCTTCCCTTCCCTTTGTGGTTGCTTTTGTTTGGGCTTTTTTTTTTTTGCTTTTTATACCCTAGTTTTTTAATTTGACTGAAAAAAAATGCTTTGGTAATTTCTCCTTGCTTTAGAACCAGTAAAGCATTATGGTATCATTTTACCATTTTTACTTCCTCTTCCCAGGTTTTCTGTCACTACTTTTGTTGTTATTTTCTACCTTTTTTTCTGCCCCCCCTCCACAGCAATCACTCCCTCCTTGCAAGTACTCTCTCCTCAGTGACTTCATGGACTTCTTCTCTCTGCAGAGCTCCTGTTATGTCCCAGTGCAGTCTGAAATGATCCAAATTTCCAGGTGGATTTGTTGGGCTTCTGCAGTTTTGACGGCGTACAAAGGTCATCCTATAAACATGCCAGGCAATGCTGAACACTTCTGATGGAAAAGTTCCTGGGTGTGTGGACATGGCTTCAGGGACAAGCAGAGGCATGAAATGGTGTGGAGCAGAGTCCTACTCCAGTTGCCAGGGGGGAAATATTCCCTCTTGCTTAACTCTGTCCAGTCCACTTATTTCACTCTTATCTCTTTGGCCTTCCAAACGTTCTCAGTCGTTGCCTGCAGCGTGTACTTACAGGATCCATCCCTAAAAATCTGGAATCTCTATCCTCACGGATGTCCCACCTGCCAAGAGTACCCAACGTTAGGAACAGCACTCTCTGGCTTAGCTTAGAGTTGCTCACACTTTCCTGATCCTTAAAACCACGCTGAAGAACTGGCAGTAGCCAAGAGGGCTGTTCTAGTTGCTGCATGACGTGATGGGACTTCACTTGCTGCAGGAGAGCTGGGAGGCTCTGCAGGCTGCACGTCAGGCTGGCCCATGCTAAGCTACAGTCCCTTGCAGCCTTGCAGGGTTGTGTTCAAACATGCAGTCACTATATGTGACTATATGTTCTGTATGTACGTGTTCTCCAAGGTCTAAATAGGCTACGAACCACTGAACGTGTTTTCCTTCTTCCTTATGTTTCTTCAGTCCCGTTAGGCATAAAGTACATGAAAATTTAAAGGGAAAAACAGTATTTGAGGTTTGTGAGACAAGATGGTGAAAAAATGGAAGCAGCACTACCTGCAGTATATATTTTCTATTATAAAAATTGAGAGAATGAAGGACTAGGTCTAAAGTACCATCCAGAGAATGGGAAAGAGCCTGACTAGCTGAGAATTTCATGCTATAAACATTATTCTAGGAATAATCCTTTCGTGTTTCTGTTCTTTCCCTTTTTAACAGCACAGTTACCCACGACAGTATCATTTGAACAGATTTAACAAATAAATAAATAAATAAATGCACAAGCCACATAAATGAAATACCATCCACAGTTCAAACAACAAAAAAGATTCCCATTTTGGGGGCTTCTCTCCATTTATATTAATTACCAGTTTTTTTCTATGGAAGAATTGTACAATATGGGTTTCTCCTGCTTGTTCATAATAGGTCATTCATTAAAGAAAATACTGGGAAATTATTTTCTGTGTCAGTGGATACAGGATGCCATCTGGGAGCTGAAAAAATGAACAGAAATCAGACCGGGGGAAAGAAAAAAAAAAATAAATTAAACCCATGAAATGAGTTGCACTTATGGAAACCAGACAAATACTTTCAAAATCCCAGGCCCATCAGAGAGGCTGTAATAATTGGCACATTGTCCCCTCCTATGCGTGATGCACTTGCAGAAGCGGTCGGTGGCTTCTTGCGTCAGGCCCTGGGTGATTTCACTCCCCCCATCTCCCCTGGGTCTTTCCCCTGCTCTCCTCCTTCTCCAGAGCTGCCCACACCCCCTCCAGCCCCAGGCTCACCAGCACTGCATGGATGCTCTTTGCCATTTCCTCCTGCAGCTTTTCCCAGCTGTCTGCTTACTGGCAGTTCTCCATTCTTCTCATTTCTGTTTGCTTTTTTTTAATATTTTTTTTTGCATCCTTTATTCCGAGGTGTTTCTCGCCAACTCTACAATATAAGGGTGTTGAGATTGATTAGTCAGTCTCCTCCCTGGGTCTAAGGCCAACAGGTAGGTCAGAAAATCTCTCTTGAAATGTGAGATTTGTCTACTCTGACTCCAATTCGAGCGTCATCTCAAATACAGTGTTCATTTTTTGGGGGGTCAGGTGGATGGGTTAAGTTAGAAGGGGGATGCCTACATCAGCAGATCAGGAAATCACAACAGTAGAGTGATAAATATATTAAGATGAATATGGCCATATGCCAATTTTCCCCCCCCTCATAAATAAGACTCTTGTTTACCAAATGTTCAGTTTTGGTTATGTCACTATAAAAATCAAGCAGCTGGTAATTCAGGCTTGATTAGCAGGTCTCCAGTTTTGATTAGTAAATTACTGTAGTAATCAAGGTTAATTCTCATTTCAGAGATATGCCACAGAATTTGTTTCTTCCAGAGAACTGGATTTACCACTCCGGAGAAGGAATATTTTAACAAACATTCCAAAAATATCCAGAAATAGAAATTAAAAGCAGATTCAAAGGTTTTTTGAAATATGGGGAAGCAGTGTCGCTCAAAGATGAAATGGTTAATGTCCTATGAATAAAATTCCAAGCTGCAATTTTGCAGAAGATTTCTGCATAATATATGCAGAGGTTGCATTGCTAATTCCTTTTACCTAGTGTTCCTATTTCTATCTTTAAAAATCATTTTCTTTGGATCTTCATCTTTCATTTTAAAAGGGGAAAAAACAAAACAAAAAAAAAGAGTATACAGAGAGGCTTAAAAACAAGCACAAGAGATCATTATTAGTATAAAGAGAAACAGTAGAATGGATTCTAACTGAGCCAGAAAACATCACTGTAGAATTTACATAAAATTTAGTTTTCAACCAAACATATTGCACATCCAGTTCCAGCTCATCTCATAATGAATATTCAAGCTTTCCAATGACCCACATGTCCCATAAGTGAGCAAGAGTCCCCAAAAGCCGTCATTGTTGTAGAGGAGGCACAATATTAAAAAACCACTAAGAATTCATTAGGGATCTTTTTTTTTTTCTCTCTTCTTTTTCCGTGAAACTTTTACTAAATCTTTAGCCTGCAAATCTTGCGACTATTTGAGTCGTACGAGCCTGTCAGGGATTTGAAGCTGGGTAACAAACTCTTATATGTTTTTTAATTAGGAGAATATTCTTTTCTAGTCACAGTTCTGGGTCAGATGCTGCGTATCTCTCTCCCATCAATTTTAGAGACTAAATTATCTAATATCAATATAAAGTTTTGCTTTACCTACTCAGTACTGCATGCTTTTCTCCAATAGGAAAGCACGGGCAATTTTCAGACACACCACAGTATTCCATTCCAAATATTTAGAAAAAAGTTCTCCCCCATAGGACAGAAATAATTGACTGAAGAAGCCCCCAAATATAGGGGTGGAAAGGCACATTACTGAGAATACAGGAGACACTGAGTTCAGTATAAAATGCTATCTTCAATATAAGTGATGTCCTTTGAGGAAAAAAGAAACCCAGCAGAAACCAAACTCCCTTTTCTAGATAAACATGCTACGTGCTACTGTAAAATGCTAGGAAGGAACCTGGAATTTACTTTGGTTTCCAGGTATGTGCTTTATTCCCCTGGAGCAATTTTGCTACGCAGCTATCAGCGGTTTCATGATGCCAGCGGAAACACGGGGAGGGTTTGAATCAGACTGGGACCAACTGGCTTCTAATTCAGCATCTTGTTCCCGATGAAGGCAAAGAGAAAATACTTCAGAAGGTTTCTTCCTAGTGCTAGAAAGTCAATATATGCCTTATGGTCTGAAGCAAGAAGAATCTTATCCTTCCTGCTTTTTTCCCTATATAAGGAAGTCCTTGATATTTAACATGAGGACTTATCTGCATGGCTCACTTACAGACCAGCATCTAATGCCCTAAACACTGGCAGAAAGTGGAAAGCAATCTGATCTATGGACATTTATTTAAGATTAACCCTTAGCTGAAACAATAATCAAGTTGAGTAGACAGTAAGCCTACAGAGACTGGATTTACTGAGTATATTAAGGACTTGTCTCACACATCAACAACTTAGGAAGTCCCACACTTTGCAAGAGAGGAGGCAAAAATATATACTTCCAGGCAGAAAAAAAATAAAAAAATATACACTTTACAGGCAGAAAGTCTGTAAAACAAACATTATAACTCTGGGAAAAAAAAAAAAGTGTGTGTGTGGGTTTTTTGTATTCTGCCTTATCCATGCAAGACAAGATTCACCTGGGGAAGGAAGGGTGAGGTGCAGGGGGAAGCAATTACAACCCAGCCATTGCATTAATAGGGGACTTCCACAGATTCTTGGCTGGCCTCCAGCAGTACAACAGCTCCTTGAATCTGGCAGATTTTACTCATTGCTTTTGCACATGGTTTTATTTTTGGCTTTGGCTTTCCTTTCCTTTTCTCAGTTCTTCCAAGTTACAGGGGAGAAAGCACCCAGCTGTCACTCCTCAAGAACAGTCCAGGAGACAGTGGTCTCCGGCACCACCTCTCCCACCAACAGTTACGATGCAGGCATGTACATACAGCTCGAGGTTCTTCCCAAGCTGCATTCTTGGCCAAACATTGTTTCCCCAAGACTTGGGCGAATTATAACCAGCAGCACGGGGCCACGGTTGCAATAGGGATAAAGCTGTATTTAAAGATATGAACACAATTCAGAATAAAATTCAGAGCTACAGCCCCCAGAAGACCGCTTTGTATTGCTCTAGTGGGAGAGAAAAGCTCTGAAGGGGAAGAAACAGCTACCTCTGAACCTCTTGGGCATACAACTGACTCTGCTTGTTCTTCACCAGTCTTTTGCCAACCTCCGAGCAGTCAGCATGACAACCAGGGAGTCACTGCAATCCTGTTATCCCTGGCAGAACAATAGTTTTCTTCAAAGCAGCCTGGCCTGGTGTAAATGGGAGAAGTCATAAGGTTTCTGGAAAGGTATTTATTTTATCCACAGGTAGGATTGCATCACTGAATGTGATAGTCTCTATTTAAGGTGATTAATAATATGTTATGTTGCTTGTTTTGAATAAAGACTATAGGCCAACTCCTGCCCTGGCTCAACTCCCATTGAAGTCAATTGTTTAGCCTGAAAAACAGATTACAGGATGTGGCTATAATTTATGCATACAAAAATGCAGAGGATTTTGCTTTAGAAACAGTAATTCTTATTTATGTGCTCTGCAGCAGTGCCTAGAACCCAAGACTCTTCATGCAAGACAGTATCCAAATGCACAGGAAATACCCTGGTCCCTACCCCAAAGAGTCTTTTATCTTAGCAAAAGAGAAGAGACAACAAACAGATGGGGAGAGGGGCAGAAATGACAAGGTAACTGGGAGATAATTATGATCACTATGCAGTCACAGCACATCAGCTGCTTAACCACTACCATTTTTTTTTTTAAGGTGTCACAGCAGAGGAGAGTTTTAAGGGAGGATGTGAAGAAGGGCAAGTGTAGTAGCTTGGCAGATTTTTTTCTAGGAGTGGACCCTAACAGGAGAAAACAAACCAAGTATGGTTCAGAATAGAAGACATCAGTGGTGACATCTGTTGTGAGTGGTGAATGCACATCGGTCGGTCGGGACCTCGTGGGTGTGATAGGGACAGGCAGCCTGGGGAGAGCCCCTGTGGAACTTAAAACATCCGTAGGACATTTTTACCTCCAGGGGGAAAAGAAGAAACTGATGAAAAGGGTGCACGGGGGGAAGAGGGAGATGATACAATGGTAAATCTGGAAACAGAGCCCTGCAGCAGTGTCAGAGTGAAGGGACTGTCAGGCAGAACTAACTGAGACTCACTGACGGGGCTCGACTGAAAGTTGTGAGTTGTGTTGGTTGAAAGGTCAGGTTGTAGAGGTGCAGTGCAAGACCAAGAAGGTTTCCTCTCTAGAGAGAAAAAAAGTAGAAAGACAGAACATCTAGAAAGAACTGGGCCTAGAACCTGAGATGATGGTGCTAATGCAGTGGTCACACCTTTAGTTTTTGTCCTGCTAGATGCTGCTGGCATGAAAGAGTCAATGTACTTGAAGAGGGGAATGTTTCTGAAACTGCTTATATCTGACAAAGCAGAGAACTTTTGGTTCATGAGCAAAGTATGTGGGAGAGCGAGAAAGAAACAATGACAAAAAGAACAAAATCTCTTCCTTAAAACTTTTAAGGCACCTTATTGCCCCCGCTCCCCACCCCGTTAGTAACTTGTACTCTCCTACTCTTGTATTTCAGTGAATAAACCAATGAAAACAGCATTTTTGTGTTCCATACATGTATATTCCATTTTTGTGTGCCATTGTGGGGACCGACTAAGAGAAACTTAGGTATGGAGCTACTTGTAGCTACACATAATTGCAGCAGGAACTTTCTGAGAGCCTGAGCATTTGCAATTCCAATCTCTGTGTGAAAAAAAAAAAAATAATAGAAAGGACAGTATGCATGCTACTGTAAAGCAATTTATATGTTATAAATATGTTTAGGTGGTACCTAAATTACTGCTAGAGCTCTGACTTTGATTACAAATGTTCATAAAGTAAAGAATACTTTGAAGTGCCCCAATTTGTAGATCAAAATGCTTGTGTATTCATCACTTTGACTAAGATCCAGCCAAGATTTTGTTGGCTAATAAAGACTGTAAATTAAATAGAAAACAGGCCCAGTAAAGAGAGGTCATGGCTGCTTTTTTAAATGTTTACAGTCCTTCAGGGCAGGATGTCTGTGCTGCTTTAATTGTTCAGAGTTTCACTTTCTGCCATGGGAGCTGCAAATGTGCAAGCCTCTGTCTCATAATGCTGCAATATAAACTTCCATTTAAACTTGATGGGTCCCTTCTCATTGGAGTTTTATTTTCCAGGCACTTTTGTGATGTGCTCTTTTATGAGCAGTGTGAATAAAGATGATATTACCTATGCAAATGGGCAAACCTAAAATGTCTAGGGTTAGGAAAAAAAACCCCAAACAACAAAATTCTGCTTTAAAAAGAAACAACACCCAAAACATCAGCTACGTTTTTTCCCGTTTTAATAATGAACTTCTTCTCATCTTCCTGGCAGGCAGTGTTTCCCTGAGGCACGTACAAATCCATGATTTGATTGGCAAAATGTGAAAGAGCTAACTTTCAATCTCACTGCTGTTTTGATTCTTCTTTGGTTTGTCAGTCAGTGACTGCACTGTGACTGCTCTTAATGAGCAGTCCTAACTTTTGGGAGGATCAGATGCTTCCCCAGTCTACCTTCTCCCAGTCCACCCAGAGATGCAGGATACCTGTGAACAAGCTGTCTAGCAGTGCTGGATAGTGTGCAAACAAATATACTGGTGTTATCAATGCCCTAGTGATTTATCATCCCCATCACTAGTAGGGATGTCCTGAGCAGCGCTCTGTGTTCTCTGCTGAGCAGCCTTCAGCTGTTTGAGGACTGTTTCCAATGATTCAAGTTTATAGAAAGCCTAGAATAGCACTCAAAAGACACACCATTAGGGATCGTGGCCTTAAAATAAAGGACAAATTCCCACTTTCAGTTCTGCTGGAAAGCTGTAATCCACCCAGACTCTAAATGGTTTCTATATTTAAGTGAGAAAATCATTGTGACTCACCACAGAGCAGGACATTAGATGGTCTCTGATTCTGTCCTTCTGCCTGAAAAAGGAGCCAAGAAATAGGATTTACAAAGCAGATTACGAATGTTGTGGATTTCAGTGAAAAAAAAAAAAAAGGTGGTTGTTAGGGAACAGTGAGCTGTTAGCTTTGCACGCTAGTCGTGCAAAGGGCAGAAAGTGAGAAAGCTTGAACGGACTGTGTCTAGCTGGCAAAATACCCCATCATTATTTATACTGAAATAAACTTTTAATTGTGCACACTAAACTGCAGATTTCTCAGGACTAGCCCAGGGATTAATTAAGATGTTCATAATTAGGGAGTCATGGTATTACCTGGTAAAAGGCACTCTTTTGGGTAATGATAGTACAGCAGAAAATGGACAATAACCAGTACTTTGTGTACACAGGTCTTCTGTAAAATTCACATTGTTCCTAATGACCTTTTTCCTATTCTTTAAGATGAGGGTTGGCCAGATTCTAGTTTTAAGTTAGACAGCTGTAAATCTGGACTCATAAGAGAAAAGTCCATTGAGTTCAGAGGGATTTTATGATTTTGTAAATAGAAAAAAAGCTGAAGTCACCAAGGAGACATCCCTGTGTTCCCTGGGCTTTTCAGTGAGCGCTTGCTTTGCCTCCTTCCCTATCACTTATTCTTTCTCAACCTCTGTACTTATTTTATTCCATCCTCTCCTCCCCATTCCTATTGTTGATTTTGCTGCGTTGCCACGCAGGAATATATCTGCATAGAGTATTTTCCAGAGCACCAAGCCTCCTTCTCTTGGTTACCTCAACATCATTATGAAACATGCTATATATTTATTACTTAAACAAGATTAAACAGTAGAAAAAAGGAACACTGTGTTTTTTCCCAGGTTGTCATCTATTACAAAATTCTACAAAGAGAAAGAAAGAAACAGTTAAACGAGTACTTTAATTCACTTGCTATCGAGAAGCTGTTACTATAACAAACAGCAGCAAGACTTTTAAATCAGGCTTGGGGAACAAAGCATTCCAGTGTCATTTTTACATTAGTGATTGCAGTTGATGTCATTTTCACAAAACAAAATTATAACCAAAATGGATATTTCAGGTCAAAGTGCCACAAAGAGTATATAGATACATTTCCATCAATAAATCTGCCCTCTTCCTGCCCTGACATAAGTGTTCAACCCCTTGTGATTGACGTTTTTACCACTAAATTATACTATGTCTGCTTCTAGAAGAAATGTCTCCATTACAAAATTAGCTAACCATCAACATAACATAAAATAACTTCAACATGGTGTCATTTCACAAGAATATTGATTCTCACAGACTTACTGGATTAAATCCTGGTTTCCCATAAAAGGAGCAGCCATTATGTCTTTGGTAGACAGAAAAATATATATTGTGGAGAGATGTATATTGAGGTGATTAAAACTTCATTGCTGAGCTCAGAAGCACAGGATTTTGTCCTGTGGCAATAGGAAATAAAGACAATGGACAAGGTATTAGTTTGAATTATACATAAGAAGAAGGTTAAGACCCAGCTCCTAGGCTGTCATTTTATTTTCCCCTGCTGAAAGATACTTTTGGCTATTGGTTACAGTAGGAAAAGTCATCAAATTCTTCTAGATTGACTACAAATTCTTTTCAAGACCTTGTGCATGTAACTTTTCCTTGCTTCATTTTCCTCACCTTTCACAATGATAGAATTCTTCCTCCCTCACAGGGTGTTGGGAGCTTATCATTGACTAATACCTGAAAAGGCTTTGAAGTTCTTAGGTGGGCAATGCTATTTAAAAGCAAATAACCACAATGTGCAATTGTCGTTTCTTCCTGTATCAAAACTGTAGAAACGAAAGCTAATTAGAAAACAGATTTTTTTTTTTTTAATCACCACCTCTGCTTCATTTTTAGAGAGTTGCCCCATATTTAGCCTTGAAATAATAATGGGCTAAACTCACTCTGGGCACAACCTCTGTGATTTTAATGAAATTATGCCGGGGATAAATTTCCCCCTGGCCTTTGTGAGCACTTGCACATCAGAGAGTTTCCTACAGGAGAAAATACCACCTCTGTGACTATGGTTCACTCCTGGTACATGCAATATTTTGTATTTCATCGCGCTTCCTTCAAATACAGATGGAAAAACAGCCTCTTCATTAAACAAGGCCAATGTAAATCATTGCATACATAGTACTAACCTGAAAAGTCTAACCTGTCCAGGGCTAGTTGCGATGCTCGGAGAGCAGCAGTGACCTGCCAGACCGTTCACCTTTTATGAAGTACTTTTCCTCTCTGATCATCTTAAAATAAGAGCCTTTAAAATCAAATCAGTTCTCCACTCCCTGGTAGAGAAGAACTAGGTAGCACACCGGTTCCAGGAAGACAGGCAGTAATGAGGTGTAAAAGACAAGGGGAAAGCATGAGGTTGCTGGGGAGGTTTGCAACGACAATGTCTGTGCCTCGTAGGCTTGGATTCCTTGAGAAGCAGCGACGATGGAAAAGCACCATCCCTCTGCCACAGCTCGTGTATATTCGCAGAGGCAAGGGGACAAGTGGAATTCTGCTCAGCAGCTCCCTCTTATTCTGGCTCTGTGTGGCCTGCATATGAAAAAAGAACATTTTCACCTTGGGAGAACCACAGTATATAGCTGCCTGTTAGTGAAGGATAGTCTGTCACCATTCATCCCTGCCCATTAAGGCTTGAAGAGGACAATGTTACTAGTTTCTGCCCATTCAATCCTTTTTTGTTGGCACATTACTATTTTATCATTTTGATCTTCTCCTTACTGAAGATAAAAGACACCATGGGCGGGATTCATGAATGACTACTGTTATTTATCGACCCAGGACTTTTTGAACATTTTTTTCCCCTCTGATTCATGAACCACTTTTCCATATTCGAAAAGCAGTTCATAAATCGTTCAGCACCAGCAGAAATTAATAATAATGAGTTCATTTACATAAAAGGACTCATCCTGCCAGTTGCTGATAATATTTGAAGCCAGAACCTTGTCGGCAAACAGGATTTTTGCTGGCAGTGCAGGAAATAATCTTTTGTTTATAATTTAATTAAAACATACTTTTCCCTCTGCTTTTAGAGCTGCTATAGGAACATTTTGTTGGGCAAAACATTCTGCATTTTCTTCTTTCTCCCCTCCCCCCTCCCCCCCCCCCCCCCCCCCCCCCCCCCACCCACCCGCACGCAGGTGGGTGTGTTTGTTATTGTTTGTTGGGCAAGACATTCTGCCTTTTCTTCTTCCCCCCCCCCCCCCCCCCCCCCCCAAATGGCATTGCCCAGAGTGGAAAGAGGGATTTTTTTTGTAGTGTTGAGTCAGACTTTCAAGCGAGAGGAGTGTGTTTTGATTTGTTTTCATTTTTTGAGTGAGTATTTATTCTAAAGCCATTGGCAGCTGCATTTCATGAGGGTTTGTTTGAACATATTCTTTCCTGTGGATCTCTGTGCATTCCCTCCCTCCCTCCCTCCTTCGCTCCCTCCCTCCCCAAGTTTCACTCCGAGTTTCAAATGCAAGTGAACTTAAAAATCTCAACAAGAAACTCTCACGTCTTCTCTGGACTCGAACCGACGAGTTTCACATGAAAGACTGTGGAGACTCACGTGGAGACTACAGGTCTACAACGAAGTTCACTTTCCACTCCAGAGCAAAAGCCTAAAAATTATGCACAGCAACAGCCAACGTTGCCACATTTTGTGCTACTTTTTGCATGGAGACTCAGCTCTTCCCAGAGAATGCTGGGTCACTGAAAAGCCCCACGCAGACTGCTTTTCTAAGTTACACCGTGGAGCACTCAGATTTGCAAGGAAGTAAAGGAGATAGCCATCTGAACATTTTCCACGAGGCATGGTGTAGTTCTCTCTTAGCATTTCGAAAGGAGTCAAACACTTGAGTGTCAAGTATCATTGGAATAGAGTGGGAATGCTTCTTAGCTTGTTTAGTTCTTTATGTACAACACTGTTACCAGAAATCGTGACATGGGATATGATTTGCTGGTTTATTCAATTTCTTAGTGCTGGAACTATTCTGATTTTTATTTGCATTTAAGGCTTTGCTTGGGAAACAGAATAGAGTGTTATCACAAAGAAAGACTGGAAGTTGGCAATGAGCGTGATTAGTGTAACCTGCGTAATATGTTTGTATACAGCTTCAATAGGAAAAGCTACTCTGAAAAGCAACAACAAAAGGCCTGAATTGTCTGTTCTTACTTTTGCTCTTAATTGGTGGCGTCTGGGTTTGTTGGGCTTGAATGAAACTTTTATTTTGTGTTTTTGAGAAGGAAGAGTTGGCCGACTAGTTATCTTTATATGGTTTCATTTCCTCTTACGTCCCCTTCTCTTTCACTTTATTGTTTGAAGACTTTAAAGGTAAATACAAGGGAGCCAGAGGGTTCACCAGACAGTTCACTGGACTATGCTGAGCTGTACCACTTACCTGCAGCATGAACCCGGGCAGCTCACTTCAAATTTATGCCTTCATCTGTAAAACAGAGTTAATGATTCAGCTTAGAAAACTCTGAGATACGTTCACTGAGCGCAGTATATAAAGCCAACATTTTCTATCATTATTCACATCACCTTTACTTTTTCATTAGCAAGACATGATTTTTCAGAAACAGGCTTTTATTGGAAATTGGCTATTGTGAACTGCTTGAATTCCAGCTACTGTCTGCCTACATGCACACACCTATTATAGGCACGTATAGTGTATGTAAGCTGCGGTGTAACAAATGGCATGTTGCTTCTCCAGTTTGTTTTATATGTTTGGGTAATTAATAATATCACCAGTTATTGCCAGATATGTGACCAGACCCAGATATCGTTGCTTTGTCATGGCTGGATGTGTTAAAAATTTTATCCTTTCCTTTAGCAACCTTTTAGAGGCTTCAGAAAAAGACAGGATATAAAAAGGAGAATATATAGATGTGGAACAGAAAGTAGAAACTGGGAATCCAGCTTCTTAGCAGAAAATATCTGAGGAAGAGGGGATAGTTCTGTCTGTGGCAGCAAAATGACATGCTAAGCAGACTGAAAGCAACGTTCATAATGTTAGGAGCCCACTTTCCTCAGTGCATAAATTCAAGTCAATGAAAATGTAATGAATAAAGCATTTAGAGAGGTGATTGTGACAAGGACAGGAGTTGGGGGAGGGGTGCTGGATATACAGTCGCCCACTTCAAGTGAAACTGTGTTTACTGCTGGAGAGGAGACAGCAAACTGGGAACAAAACCAGGCCTAACGTTCCCCAAAACACATTCCTTCCTGAGCAAGTGAACTGTCAAGTGGAGACTGCAAACGGAATCAGGGTGCTCAAACTCGCTGCGTCAGACCTTGACGCTTCACATCACATTTAGCTACAGGAAGAAAAGATCTTTAGCAACACGTACAGGATTTTAGGTATTGCAGAGCAGACAGTCTTTTGAAAACATCCCCCTGAAAGTGAAACTGAAGTATAAAAATGCATCACCCCTGAACAAATGCCTGTTGGGAGCTGCAAAGAGCCACTAAGTCTTGATCCCTGTAGGAACAGCAGATGTTGCTGGAAGCCACTGCTAACAAGGAGCCAAATCTGGAGCTGAAGCTGCTCAGCATCTCTGAGGATTTGGCCTTCAAAAGCCCGCAGACCCCAAAAAGACCAATCCTAGGAGGCTTCTGTATTGTTCTGAATAAGTTTTAAGAGAGGAAGGAAAAAAAAAAAAAAAAAGACAAACCTGGAGCAAGCTTTCAACCTTCTCAATTAGTTTCAGTAAGGATTTTCAAAGTTATCTTCATGTGGAAAAAGGCTAGAAAAGTAACTTGCTTAAAGGAAATCTGAAAATCTGTGTTCTGCTTCCTGTCCTCTCCAAACACAGCAACAGTTTTCACTCACGCACCTGGTCCCAAAGGCAAGTTAGGGAAAAAAGATACACTAAAGACAAATGATTTATTGGAATCAGTATGGAAATGCAATCAGGGCCGATGGTTCTGTTATTTATTTTCACACTTCTGCAAAACTCTGCATGTTTTCCACGTATCACATAAGCAAAAAGTTTTAAAACATCAAATCAACTTTTTGTATAGTTTCTACCAAGCAGGAGATTCTGCCAAGTGGTCTAAGGGGAAAATACTGTGGGCATCTAAAGCGAGTGGCAATTCTTAAGAAGAAATTGCTCTGTGGCATTTAGTTTCTTTTCTGGTTTTGTCTGTGCTTGATATACTGGAAAGCATGGGCCAGGAGATAACAAATGTCTTACCCCTGGTTTCCAGTGAGAAATCCCTGTCCTCTTTTTTCACTAAGGTTTGAAGCTGTAGTAGATATAACCTTCATTCAATATATGCACTGCTCCAAACTTTGACAGATCATCAACTGGATTTCCTCAAGTCCTGAAAACAGACATAATAATTATGAGATTAGGAAAAAAAAAATAAATCCAAGAATCAAGAAACAGAAATCCCCGGCACACTTGGGTTCTTTACATTTACATGATGACTTCTGAATGTTTAAGGGATTAAGTGTTAAGGTGTATTTTGAGGATCACACTTTCAAGCTTCCTACATAATCATGAGACCTAAAAAGCTTTGGTTTACCTTAATTTTTTCTTTTTCTTTTTTTTTTTTTCTCCAGGAGCTGAGGGTTTAAATAAAGCATGAAATACCTCGAAGGTCATGATGAAATTGTAATAACTGGCATCACTGCCTATAATAAGCATCCAAAACTCTGTTCAGAAGCTAGTAGAAGAGGAGGAGGTGTAAAGTACTGCACAAGACAGGAGAAGGGGTTGAAATTTTACCAGTTTGGAAAGGCTGGTTATTTTTACATCAGGTTTGCACTGTCGTGAGTGACTAGCTCAACTTTCAGGTGGCGACGCATAAGTTTTTTGTGGGACTATCTGAGACTAAACCACCCACAAGCCATTTCAGTCCATTCTCTTTCAGATTGTATTTCTCTTTTGCATCTGATTTTTTTTTTTTTCTCCTTGGTTAGATTTTTTTCAGTGAGTTTCCTTTTAAATAGCTCATTCCCTCCTTTCTTCCCTCTGGTCTGATGTGCTACTAAGCTACCAAGGCGTCCCAGCACTGGTCCTTGGACTGCAGAGCACAGACATTCCCAACTGGCAGGCAGAGATAGGCAGGCAGGGCAGGGGGAACCCCGAGGCACTTGCTTTTGTTGTGATTCACCTCTCCCCAAGGCTTGGAAAGTCCTCTGAAGAGGGAGCATTCCTCAGGAGCTGCTCAGATGTTGCAGCATTTCCCAGTGAGCTGGAAGTCTCCCCTTTTTCCTCACCCACCTTTTAGCTGAGAAAGCAAAGAGCCCATCTATCCAACCCCTGCTCCCACTCAGAAAGTAAGTCCTCTCTCTAAGAGTAAAGAAAAGGAAAGGGGCAAAGATCTCTGTACCAGCACAGCTGGTGTCTTTCACTAGAGCCTCTGTAAGTTAGCTCTATTTGAAGCAGGTCAGGCAGACATCAAAATGTGGCTGAAATGGGAGAGGTGGAAGGACCAAGGCTACCCAAACATTTCTGAATGGAGGGATTAATATTAACTCTCAAAACTTCTCACGTATTCCCAGACACCAGCTATCTCAGTGTGTCAAGAGGACCGTTATTGCTAAGGACCTTCTCTCTAGTCAACCATCTGCACCGTGGGAAGATCTCACCTCTACTTCTCATTTAAACAGACATTAGTGAATCTGTTCTTAAAATCTCTTTGGGTCGAGACAACATGAATACTTTCTAGGGAGCTTCTTCCAGTGCTTCATCATATTAACAGAAGGAAGTTCTGCCTAATATCCTGCACAGGATATCATCTCATCTGTTTCCCACAGATAGGAAAGAAAATGAAAGGCAGTTCTGTCCTCTAAGACCTCCTTCCTTTGTTTTGCTCCTCCACTCATCTCCAAGCACTCTCTTGCAATGGACATGGAGTGGTGTTCTGGTCAGAAAGTTTCTCTGAAGCCTTCAGGAACAACCCCAAACAACCTAAGAAATAGAAATAACAATATAAAGCAACTGGAATATTTAATTTCATTGTCAGAAGGGATGCACCCATGGGCTTAACTAATTGTTTTATAAGCTGTTTTAAAGACAGAAAGGGTTGCATAGGAAATGATAGATGCCTTTGTCTAAAATAAATGCATTTCATTGTATAGTTGGGATTTTCAGTAGGTGTTTTGGTTATAATATGATAACCAGCTCCAAGATTTTGTATCATTACTTAGTACTTATTTAATTTTGATATCCAGAAAAGACAGTGAAGTTGCTTTCTAACTTTTAAAGAACACAAGTATTACAATTTTAAAACACTAAGGTAGAAAGCAGATGGTATGTATTTTAAAGGGATCGCTTTAAAAACTTGAGATAAAGAAGAAAATCTATAGTACGACACTCATCTGATAGATAACAGCTGTGTCATGGAAGTGGGAAATGAAAGTGAACACAAATTTTAAGATGAGATCACGAATTTTAAGAAGAGATGTGGCTGACGAGGTCATTGGTGACCTCAGTTTCACTACTGGGTGTAGCTCAAGACAGACCAAATGTAGAGATATTTCCACTTGTGTTCAAATTCCAGTCCTACCTCAGACAACCCCAGTTCTATCGGTTTGTTAGATTACTGAAGACAAATGAACACCAATCAAAGCACTGCATATATGCACCAAATGATAATATCACAATCATTGTCATTAGGCAAAGAAAGAGAGAATTGCTTAGTTAGATAGCAAGAGCTTTAATTGTAGGGTTATGAAAATATTGAATGCAATAAAATACAGTATAAACTGCAATAAAATATAATAAAAACTGTAACTACTTAAATTCATATAATGCTAGATTGCTCAAGAAATGCTGAGGGACTCCTACCTCCCAGTCTTTCTGTTTTCATTTACAGCAAGTTCACTTTGGAAACGTTGAAGAATCTGCATCTATCAGAAAATTGCTCACTTACTGAAGCCAGCTATTTTTAAGGTTTTACTTAAAGGAGATAATGAATAAGACTAAATTGATGTCAGGCATGAAGTAATTTTAACCAATACATTCAAAGTCTATAATACAAAATATTGGAAAATTATATGTAGGGTAATCTCAAGTAATAAGATGTTAAAATTCCTTGGAACCCAGAAACTCTTCTATTCATTCTGTTCTTCTTTTTTTTCAACCTCACTGTGGGAGGCTCCATCTCTGACATCTTTATATATGATGTTCTCATTTCAAAATGCCACTGAACCTTCAAATGAACACTTGCCTATGATCTTTGAATGCAAAAATACTTAAATCAAGGTTTTTATATTTTAGTGCACTCAGCCATAATATGCAGTGAAAGAATTTTGGTATTTAGTCTAGGTCTTATTTCAAAAGAAAGGAAAAGACGACTCTCAAAATTAAAACAATAGTTCAGTAGAATGAAATACCAGCAGTACCAGATAATTTCTAGACAGGATATTTTTAACATATATTGAAAAGAAACGAAAGACCCTCCAGAAAGTAAAATCTGGAGTAAAATACAGTGTCTTTCTATAAGAACTGCTTATAAATTGCCACTAAAGACTGAAAGTAAAATTAAGTGAGACAAGCAGTGTTTGTACAGGAGTTATGGGTTGGCACCTATTCCCAATGTTAGCGTGGCTAGGACTTGAATGAAGAGCTTCGAAGACCTACTTTCTTGGTGGACATTAAAAAGCAAGCAAGCAAGGTCAGCTTGCTGTTCTATGGTGGACACAAAACTTACCATGAACATGCTTTAAACCAGTCCCTTTTCTTCCTCAGTGGGCCACAGAGATTTTTTAACTATAAACAGGTTCTGAGGCCATTTGCTAGCACAGATTATCTTCTCTACTGTCCTGTTAATCAGCTATACAAGCGCAATTTAGTATGACGTAAACAAACTAAACCAACCAAGTAACTTGATGGAATAATGCAGAACTGCTACCAAAGTCTCAAGGCAACCTTGTATTTTCTTTTTTTAAAATCTACCTCTTAAAATAGTTGATTCCACACGTAACTGCCACTCCCTCCTTTGCTTTATTTCTGCTATTTCAATTAAGATGTAGGGAACACATGACTCCTTATTCCTTCAATGGCTAGGTCAGCTTAGCACCAAGCCTTTGTTTCATTTCGCTGATTGTGAAATTACCCCACCTAATCTCAGACTGTACTTTTAACAGACTTGTCATACACTATCAGCTTTCAGCTTTCTAATGCACGTCGGAATTTCTTTTTCAGGAGGTCAACGCATCAGATGTGGAATTGTGTAACCTCTCACAGGCTAAGTGTTGCAAGCAGACAGCATTAGTGAGCATCACTGTTCTTTTCAATGCTTGAGATAGGTGTCCCCTATGCATTTCTTCTTGAAGTTTTTGCTGGCTTTGAGTGTCATTCTTAGTTGAAGGAAGAAGCTGGCTACATCACTGCTTAAAAGCTATGATGACTCAAAAGCTATGATTGTTTCTGCCTTTCATCTTTTCAACAGGATTGCTGACTGAACTGTAGTCGTATGAAACCAAGCTCACTGTACTAAATCGACTTCAAAACCACAAAGAAGTTCAAGCTTATCTACACAAAAATGTTAAAGCTTATCTGGAGGCAGAAACAACAAAAACACGGGTACCTCCTCCTGACAAATCCTAAGCTCTGTTCTTTAGCATCACTGTAACTGATAAGAACAATATTAAGATTTTTTTTTTTCATCTTAACTAGGTGTAAATGACTCACGAGAGCTGTGCAGCTACGGGAAGCAGAAAAATGCACACCCTTAACATTTTATATGTAGGCATGAAACTCACATTTGTTAGAAGTGCCAAGGAAGCAGAGGAAGGGTACTTACTGGTTGCACAGCTAGGACCAAGTGCTCCACCCAGTAGGGTTGCTGCCCTGCATGTGGTTGCTCAGTTCCCTTCCCTCTGATGCCAAATACTGCTGGCAATGCTCAGCAAGCTCCCTGAAACCACAGAGGCTGCTTGAGCAGCTCATAAAGGAGAAACCTGAGTGATAACAAAAAAAGCCCCAAACAGTAAGACTGGTTTTAGTGGAAAGTGTATCCTATGGCTGCATGTGAGATACTGCTAAAAGCATACGTTATTTCTTGCTCTTTAGTTTCCCTGCTAGATCCACTGATTAAAATAAAAGATGAACATGAGAGCAATCTAATACTCAGAACAGCACTACAACAGACTTTAAAAAGATTTAGGTTTTAAGCCCAGCCTGCAGTATATGGTGTTACATCATAATGGTCGAAGAAGTTAGGATTTGAGGACCACTAGACTAAGGACACAGTAAGTCATTATGCTTAATTTGGAATTATTCAGACGGTCTGACTTCAGTCGATGTAATCTAAACGGTAATGCACTTGTATTCTGATATATCAGAGATGAAGGCAATAGGAGAGGAAAGGTATCAGAAAGGGGTGAAACAAGACTCACCTTTAGAACACCAACATTTTTTTCAGGTGGTAGTCACTCCTTGACATTTCCAAATTAAGAGGAAAAGTGAAAGTTAAAAGAGTTACCAGTTTCTGCAGTTAATTCCTTTTAACCTAAAGAAGATATCACCATCATGTCATCCAGGTACATATACAGGTGTAAAAACTCTTATGAGATTATGGAATGTGAAGATACAGAAGAAAGGTACATTGTGCAGAACAAATAAATGAATCTTTCATGAATAATATGGATTATTGTGAAAAGAAAATGGTAAGGTATTTTCAAGGAGTAAAACTAAAAATGCTTGGAAAAGTGTGTAAGTACCTAAAAGTTTTGGTAAAAACTCACCTGAATTCCACTTAAATATCCAGACCTGAAAGTAAAAATTGTACAGAAGTGGTCTTTATTAAAGAGATTTTAATGCTTCCTGATTTTTGATACTTGACTAAAATGCTGCAAAATATACTACCCTTGTTAAAGAGCTTTAGGATTTTTTTCAGTACCTCTCCCACCTAGAAATATGTAACATAGTCCTACAGGAACAACTGTACAAAAATCTTCCTAATCTCAACATTTACTATTCAGGTTGAGAGCGATTCTTTGTCTGTTTCGACCAGTTTCTACCAGCAAAGGTTCTACCAGTACAGACCATTTTAAAACTGTACATCTTTTAAAGGCTTTGTAGTTATTGCTGTTGCTAACCACATTTTGCAGAAAGACATTAAAGACTGAGCTAAGTGCACGAAGCAATAAGAAAACCAATTAAATATACAGCTATTGAAAATACCTAATCTAACTGTAGAGTTACACAACTTCCTTTCTAGGAGTTCAAAGGAACATACGGTGGGTTGAGAGGTAGAAGTACCAGTTTGTCATTTGTTGGCGAGGGTGGCTGCCCAGCAATGCGTATGGTGATGATGAGGCTAAAAATCTTCCCTGGAGTAATAGGGGAAACCTTTTTTTCCCCCCAAGGTATTGCCTCAGCCGCGAGGATAAGAGATAAGTTCCTTCAGGTGAGGATGTAGGTGGGTTGATTGAGGTAGTCCAGCCATGAGGAAGTCTGCTGGGATCAATTAAGATGACCCAGATACAAAAAGTAAGGAGAATGCTTCTGCTCCTGTATTGCTCCTGGTTTCCCACTCTTGACTCTTAAGCTATGGGTTGCAGAACCGAGTCTTGAGGAGCACTGTAAAGCTGAGCTGTTGTTATCAGCTTGTGAATTGAGCACGTTGAGAAATTAATTTCCCTGTAAGCAATAAAAGCCCCTTCCATTTAGAGCTGCACAACAAAAATAGAAACCTCAGTATCTTAATGTAGCTCCCCTTCCTCCCTACTCTACCCCTTTTCATTTTAATTTTGACACCCCTGTCTGACAATGGGATAACTAACCATTCATCAGGGGATGCAGAGCTAGCATTGTTTTCTCTGAAGACATTGGCTTCTTGAACAGCTTTATCGAGAAAAAAAATCTAGCAAGTTTCCCAAGTTAGAGTATCGCTTCCAATATTTTTAGAAAGACTATCAAAAAAACAAAAGATACACTCCGTGGTAATAACAAAAAAAATTACCATGCTGTGTTTAAAACTTTGTATGCAAGTGTCAGCTTTTCAACATCCACTTGACAGAAGGAAACCTCAAGTTTCCAAGTCAAGAACTAAATACTCCAAGAAAGCTATAAAGTGAACAATAGGGATCAGAAAAACCGAGCTTGCTTCAATATAGTATTGAGTGGTTTGGGTTTGTGTTTGGGGGTTTTTTAACCAGTTTTTCCATTTAGGCCAGTCCTACCCTCCCATCTGTTTCATTTGATTAAATACCCATCACAAGCCATTTGCTGTATCATTCACAACAGAGGCAGTGTTTGAAGTACCAAGAGCAATACTTTTAATTATTGCCAGAGCACAAAAAGGTAGAAGGTCCAATCTGATGGAAACTTCCTCCACTTCCACATACCACTAAACTCAGTAGACAGCTGCTTGCTTGACCTTAACATTTCCCAGCTTCCAGGCTGCCTGGGTCTGGGCACCAAGAGCACTGAGCCAGGCTGAGCAGTACTTGGTGCTGGGACTGACAGCCTTCTTGCACTGTACTACAGCTTGCTGAATAGAGGAGGGCTACCATTTAAAACACACTGTCTTTTTGTCCAATATCAAACCCCAGAACATTTACAAACCAAAAAATAAAGGGAGAGAGTTCAGTGTCCCACTCACCAGGACTTGTCAGTGGGAAATGTTTCCTTCGGTAGTACCATATTCACACTTCTTCCTTTCAATCCATCTCTTTGCGCCTTTTATTTGAAAGAAAGATAGTCAGGGATTAAAATGACTATTGCCTGCTTCTTCTATCCTCCATTATATAATCAGGTACAAGTAAAATCCCTGAGGCAGAACAAAGCTTTATTGACTGAAAGCAGACACAAACCTGTCCTACTGTAATTAGGGAGAGTTTTGAATTGGTTTCAAGGGACTGTCAGAAATAGACCTCAGAAAGGGATGCATGAAATATCTTGTCTTCTGCAGATCCTCCAAAGCTATGTGCTCCTAGCAGCACAAAAGGACACGTTCCAGTTCAGAAGAGCAGAAAGCCATGAAACATCTGAAGCTGATTTGCCAAGGTGGAAACACATTGTACACAAGACAATACAAGTATTCCAGGGAAAGCAGGGTGGGGGGAAAACATCCCCAAAAACCGAAGGGAAGGGAAGGGAAGGGAAGGGAAGGGAAGGGAAGGGAAGGGAAGGGAAGGGAAGGGAAAGGGGAGAGGAGAGGAACACAACTAGTAAAAAACCAAAAACAAAACCCCAAAAAAAGAACAGAAAAACCCCTCTCAATTCTGAAAAAAAACCCCAACAGAATAGAAGTATCTTCTTTCTGAAAAATGAAATCTGTTCTAACAAGATGCCTGCCCGTAGTCTCATGGCTACCATACAGCTCATATATTAAGCCAGTTCTAACCTGAATGCACTTACTGCTCAAAGAGCTGAAATGTTTAATTCTGTAGACTCTACCCATCCTACGATCTACAGAGGTGTTAAAATATCTTCTGTTTGAGGAAAATCAACCAAAGAATGGAACAAGACTCATGCCTTTGAGGTCCCTCTGGCATGACTTCTAACAGGACATGTGTAAGCACTGCTGTTCTGGACAAATTTCAAATGGAAATCAGAGGTACTAAAGAAAAAGAAAGCTTACCAGTACAGGTTAGGAAAACTGTTTTCATCCCCTGGAAAGGATTTTAGACCATTACTGGTGCAACTGTCTTCTACCAAAAATATTATCTCTAAACAGACCACATGTATAACTCTCTAGCATCACCTAGAAATGCACGGTGCTTTCAGTGCAGTTACACTAGCTGGTCTTTTTGGAAGAATCCATTTTTGTACTGCATTTCAGCGTGATTATTTTGGTTTATTTCCATTTTCAATGATTTTCTTTTAAGTAGCTAAAGGGACTGCCCTACGGAATTGTCATTTCACAACGCCTAACATTCCTCAGCGGACAAAGGCCGCTTAATAATTCCTCCAGCAAAGTGGTGACTTGATAAAAAAGGACTATTCTGACCATCACTTCCACAGCAGCCATTACAGTGGCACATTTATGTTGTAAGACACGGCGGTAGAGAGTTTCCTGTACATTCAGCTCTGCAAAGCAGTAGGGGAACGTGGTCTGGGAAGTGGCAACTGAACAACACTGAACACGTGAAACGCCTCTTTATGCATTCCCGTGCCCATCTGAGACAACACTGCTGCCATTGTACAACATGAAAAAATTATGTCCATTTCCATCAAAGAACAGCATAAAAAAAAAGAGAGTTGTTTTTTTTTTTATCGTGGTTAGCCTGAGTTCAAAGCTTGGGGTAACACACTTCTGGCTGAACAGCATAAACAGTTACACTTAGGCTTACTGTATATAGCTTAACGAACACATATGAAGATCATATAAATAATTCACATTACTCAAGAGGTGGTGAGTTGAACAAGTCCCTTCTGGTTAAACTTATTTAAAGATAAGGTGAAGTTAAGTGAGTGATGGCACAGTTACAGAGGCCACAGTCCAGGGGGAATTTGGACAGTCTAAGTTACACTACTAGAGTGATTTGTGCAGAATTATGTCAACTTACAGATCTTTAGACCTTATGGGAAAATGAAACGTCTGATCTCTAAAAGAAGTGATACAAGAAGAGCATCTTACAAAGAATAATTATGCTTTACTCAATAAGCTATTTCTATGAAATAAAAGTGGACATCAGCAAAGCATAAAAGGAAATATTACAGTAGAGCAAGTTCAATGACAACAAGGAAACTCTAAAATACTAAATACTTGAAACAAAATGCCACACTTTCAAAAAAATATTATAATCCTTCTCAGTCAAGTGCTATTATCAAGTCTCTCTTCTGCAGTACCTAAGAAGTATGCAATGGATCTATCCTGTATCTGTCTAGTATTATATTTTAAGCATTTTGTTGAAATTGCAAATGCAGAAGGCATTTCTGGAGTAATTGCTATATGACTGAGCACTAATGCATTATTATTTTTGCTTGACTGTTGGCCACAACCATCAAATTCATGAATTAACCTATAATGGAGATTTTTGTTCCGGTGAAGAAATGACATCAACAAACTAGGTAGCGTTTCATCTGTTAATATTGCAATAAACCTGCAGTGTTCTTCATGTTGGAAGGGTAAGATTAGAATGACTGTGTCTCTTTTATTCTATAAATACACTACACAGGCTTATGCTTGATAATTATAAGCATTACCCTGAGCCCCAAATTCATTACTATAATATTACTGAAGATTCTGTAACTTAGAAGTACTAAAATTCCGTCGGCTTTTCACAATCAAATTTACAAAGCAAAAGAACCTGCCCTTTCAGTGCTTTTGTTTTGACTGGTCAAAATGCTAAGAGCATTCCAGGTCAGTAGCTCTGGTTCAGAAACACGTACAACAGTTAACAGTAATAACAAATAGATACAGAAAATAAGCAACAATCTTCGCTGCGCTGAACTTTGCAATTTAACACTTATTTTATATTTAATTAATTCAGGAAGTGAAGAACTTCAAAACTGGCTTTGAACAGGCTGTTTGTTAAAAAAAATAGAACATTTATGTTTTCACTGTTGTTTTTTCAAATGTGATGTGACAAAGTGAAAAAGCTGCATGAAAGTGTGGTTCTTTGTGTGATGGAAGTGGGATGCACCTACTAGTCTCACATCATCAAAGAAACAGACATATATCTATAATTTATGCTTTGCTTTAAGCTTCCGCTGATCCGATGTGGCTTTTTCAGACAACACAGGCAGCCCTGGCACAGCCTGTCAATCATCTGGGCATGCTCAAATTGTAGACCATTAGTAGGAGAGACAGCAAAGTTTCTTTAATGACGCTTTTATATGTGGTGTGTTGGCAGTGAAACAGAGAAGAATTGACTTGATCAATGCATTAGTCTAATCATGGGGTTCCTGCTCTTAATTTCTTTTGTCGGTAATTTCCATACTCAAGCAGCATTCAGGATACTTGTAAAGACACACTTAGAGCACTGCATGATGTATGCAGTCACCTATAAAGCACGTCTTGGATACAGCTCTGTAGGAAACAAGGAAGAAGGATAGGGGGCCAGTCAGATTTTTCTTTGAGCTACTTTTCATGTTGTGAGAATTACAGTACCTTAGTCAAAAAGAGGATATTTCCATCTTTTATATATTATATCCCTACCCAAAAAGCCCCTGTCTTCCAAAAGCAGGGAAAAAAGCACACCAGGTGACAGCGTGTTTGATGCTCACACCCTGCAAAATATTGTTTCTCAAACCCAAGTATAACGTTATTTCTATTCATCTCTTCTTAATATACAGAAACAGTGTCTAATGACCAAGTTCCACATTCAACATTTTTCGAGTGCCTATTTATGAGGTCCTATAATTAGACCTTTGTCTGATATCTACAGGG
>WUAM01000029.1:891681-895583 GCA_024336885.1 Actenoides hombroni
AACTTAACATCATTTGTTTCCAGATTTTAAATGGAGCTATCATTGGAGCTTCTTATCCATATTAACAGGTCCAATGAGAGCCATTTCCAGGGGTTGCTCAAATAAGCGCCAGGTCAATCACAGAATTAGTCCTTAGGGACTTCATGAGGCTATTGATATGAACTTACTTCAGTGGTGAGCCTTGCTGTAGGGGCAAACAACTGCCTTGCACCGCAACGTAGGGTTGGCCTCGGCTTGATTTTGCTCAGTTGGTACAATTCTGCACTTCCCTATTGTTTCTGTGGCACAAAGCGCCGCAGCACCGCTTTGATAACACGTCTGAGCATATCAAAGGCCAAGGGAATTCTGTTATGTAAACACATCATTTATTACTATATACAGCAATGATTACCTGACATCAAAGCTCATCTAGGAGCGTGCTGTGTGACTGTCGAGTAGGTGGTCTTACAGTTAAAAAGCCCGATCGATTGACAACAGTATGGAGAAGAGACAGTGAAGGGGAAGGGTGTTCTATCAATACCTTCACCACAGTAAGGAAAGAGCCTCCCAGTCAACACATGACTTAATTATGGCTATTTTTCCATGCCCACCTCCCCCAAAACTGCAAGAAAAAATACAGAAATGGTGCTCTCGGGAGTCATGGCAGACAGGGTAATAGCTCTGTTCAAGTCAAGGATGGGCTCTCTATCACAATGTCCACCAGCTCCAGCCAGCCAGAGAACTGCAGGATTTGGGGAAGAAAAATAATCACTTTCTCCCCGTACAGGCAACTGAATTAACAATGGTGGCCCAGAGACCAGGTTTATTAATTCCCATGGAGGAACAAGTTGCCACAGCAGTACCAGAAAGGACTGCTATGGACATTTAAGGGTTGGACAATAAAAAGCATCACTGTGCCTTTGAATGGCCAAGCAACTTTTCCATGGCATCAGATTCAAATTCATCACCTTGACAGAGAAGAGGTAAATAAATGATCTGTACTGGCCTAAAGGGTTGTTATATGTACATAGGCATACTATATTCTAAAGAAAAATATATGCAAATATCAAAACTTTCCTGCTGCACTTAACCTCAAGCAGGTACTAACCTGCATACAGGTACAGTTTTCATATATGTAAGTGTTGACCCATGAGCTCTATGTCTTTAAAGCAGAAAGAATAATATCGAGTATGAATTAAAAGGTGAAGTCTGTATGGAAAAGCATCTGTTGGAAATGTCTCTCAGAAAGATTCCACATGGATATCTAATTTTTCCATTATCGAGTATGTGGCTTTTCAATACAAATCTTTTGTTTCACAAATGGACTTTGTAAAGACATCTAAGATATTTAGAGACTAAAGTTGGTTTTAGGCACTTACATGCATCGTTTCTGGAATATGAGAAGAGACTCATTATTATTATTATTAAATAATTTGAAAATACTTGACATCCAGCGTAAAAGGTTTTGTCATGAAATAATACTTAATGTAGCCTAAATATACACATATGTATGTTGCAAAGGCTGCTTTGAAGAATAACTTCCATCAGTTTGGACTCACTGCAGACTCAAGTTTAGCCAGAGGTGGGGTCTTGCTGAACCCAGGATAGGTTTTATGAGGACATGTCTAGAAACCATGCGGACAAAGGGGCCAACGATGTTTAGCATCTGGAGGAGGAGAGCTGAGAAGTCACAGGCAATGAATCCAGACTTAAGGACACTTGAAACAAACTTGCAGTTTGTGCCTTCAAGATCTGCTTAGTAGAGCTTTACGGAGGGTGTCCGCTTTACCTAATTCTTGAAACAGGCTTCCCAAACAATTTCTGCTTTGGCTTGTCTGTTATACTGTTAGCTCTCTCCTTGAAGTCTGAAAGACTTGATGAAGGATCAGAAAAAGAGTCAATGATGTTTTGAAGACGCTCTCAAAATGCCATATCGAATTCGGTCCAAACCAGACATCGCTCTCGCACTTGACGCTGCTTTTAACAAATTCAGGGGCTGCAAGAACTTACATCAGTTGCCCGAGAGAAAACTGAGATTCCTGGAGCCACATTACTGGTTTCAGGCTACCCAGAAATTCCACTTTGTGCGAAAGCCCAACTCATTAGAAAGTTAGTTAATATACCTTCTAAGGACCAGGTGTCCGAGAGAAGAAATGAGGCCATACTGAAGGAGGACATTGCTCTTTAGAGACGAACAAAAGATGGCATGCTTCCTACTCACCAAAAATTTATTAAACCATATGCAGACAGGTTGCAGTAGCTTAGCATCTGGAAGGGGGAAGCTGCGAGGCCCCATACGCAATGAATCCTACACCAGGTTCACGAGGGAAGCTTTAAAAATAAAGTCTGAGCAAGTGAAAAGAGATTCAGCGTGACAACGAGAGACGGAGAAACAAAGAGCGCAAGCAAGGGTATGGCCGAGCTGAGATGCAGGCTGGAAACACTCCCAGTGCAATGTGAATTTTGAATTTGGGGCTTGCTAGGGTAAGAAAATCTTCTCACCCTGATAAGGTAAGAAATAAGGAAGACTCCAATATACAGGGAAAATATGTTCAGATTGTGGTCAGGAACTTTTTGAATGAGTTTCAAAGAAGGGCAATGGAACTGAGAGTTCATAGAGGAGAACAATAAAACTAGCTCAGGTAACAGTTATAAAGGAAAAAGGTGAGAATTCTGGCAAAAATAGAAAGAAAAATGTGTTATCTGCTGATACGAAGCACAGAAACAGGGCTTGATGAAAACTTACATTAAAAAAAAAAAAAAGGGGAAAGAAGGGCCAAATTTTATAAAGCTTCTATGACGGGGAGAGTTGGGAAGACAGAGGAGAAGAACTATTTGGCCCTGATTGTGAGCATAATTGGAAAGCCTTGACTAAATGGCAAGAGTGTCTTGGGAGACCTGTTTTCTATTAATTTTATTCTGTGGGCTAAGTTCTGTATTATGTACTCTTTGCTCCATACATGTATTGGCTATTAGTACATGCTTTCCATATTATTTTTAACTTCTGAAAGGGACCGGTGTTAGCTTTTAGGAACTTAAGCTAATAAGTAAGACAACATGAAAGAGGCATAGAGAGCAACAGAAAAATCTCCAGAAACTCACGGCTCCATGGCCTTCCTCTTCAGGCCTTCTCCAAGAACACTTCATATAAACAAATTCTCCTCAGCCCAGCTTAATTTCTTCCAAACACATTCCTTGATCACCAGGAATAATAAGAAGGTACTCCACCCTCTCATTTCTTTGGGTTGTGTACAGAGACTGTCTTCATTGAGACTGTTCTATCTCCTCCCCTTATGCATATTGAATATATATGATCTATAGGTCAGCTCAATACTGTTACATTGCTGCTCAAAATATAGCATGACTATGGTTTTCATAGAAGGAGGACTTAGAAATTTCAGATCCCAAAGGGATAAATTCTGTCCTTAGACTGTGAGCTGGATACCGATGTTTTCACCAATACTTAGGGCCTGGCATTGGTCATCACATACAATCTGGGTAAGAATCTGGCAGAAGAGTAAACGTGGCTATCTGTAACCTTTCCTTCTTGTTTTTTTTTTTGCCATTGTAAGCTCTTTTCTCTAGACCAAATGCATGAATTACAATAGCTTTTTGAAACAGCACCTTTAAAGTATTAGCATTTTTCTTTATAATGGGCTAACTGTTGGAAGAAGACAACAAGGGAAATAAGGTAGAAATAAAACTTAGTGTTTAGACACAAGGGCGAAGAGTACCCAGTGTTCCTTAGATATGTATGCCTGTAGTAAGGTAATATTTTTATGAGACATGCATGTGAAGATATGTAGAAACTACCTGTATTCATCCAGAATTGTGGCCTCTCAGTAAAGAAAGAAAAACAACTAAAATAAGAACAAAGCTGTTAGGAGGATTATGGAAGTTAATTTACTCATCTAACAGCGGGG
>WUAM01000029.1:901808-917937 GCA_024336885.1 Actenoides hombroni
AAATAAGAGGTACTTTGTTATAAACAGTTAGGCTCATTATATAGACTAGCTGATACATATTTTAAGATTAAAATTAGTCCAGGAGGCAGGATGCCAGCTTCCCAATCTGGCCTAATTTGAACCCTGGGATTCTGAGGCAACAGAGGCTGTCACTATTAACGCACAACTAACCTCCTGCTATGTCTCTTGGTTCAACAGATCCAAGGACATGATTCATAAACCTATATGGACATTACGTCCAAATTTTCTTCACGTTGCTCAGAAAAATCTTTTCTAATAAAGAACATACACCAGGAGCCTTGCAAAAAAGCATGTCAGGCTCCTTTGCAGTCAATACTCAAATGTCACTTGTGCGGAGGAGAGTAACTGTGTCATGTTGGTGAATAAAGCAATTTCTTTCTTTTCTTTAGTGTCTGTGTTGGAAAGGATCCACTATGCTGGTACAGTAGCTGAATTTCAATTTTCAGTAAGGTGAATATTAACCTCAGCCATATGCAAGGAAAGCATCTGATAAAACAATTATTTTTCCTTATGAACCCCATGTAGAACACTCATTCTGACTCACAAGGGAGCGTGTACTGCCCACATTCATATTTGTGAATCATGTTCTCATCTTCTAGTTTCAGTCAATGCTTCTGTGATCTACCTCCCTTTCTAAGTACCAAACTAATGAAGATCAATAAGGGAATTATTACGCTGCCTTTTTTTTTTCCCATTTCTTTCTTTTTCTATTTTTCTTTCTTTTTCTTTTTTTCTTTTTTCTTTTTTTCTTTTAACCCAGATTTCCAGTATGTTCAGCTGTTATTTTCCTTTGGGGGGGGAAAAAAAACCCCACTAAAAAAAAAGCCCCTACTGAATGCATTTCAGCTATGTAGGAAACATAGAAAAAAAAAATATGAAAAAATATTCTTTCAAGACTATAACTACAACGAGATTATTTGCATTATTTGTTAAGGGACCACATGAAAGACATTTTACTTCTCAGCATGCTGCTGTCCCATTGCTAAATATATGACAATGTAGAAAGAATGAGAGGACTCAGGAGCTGAAGGGGTGAATTACCTAGGAACCAAAGAGAACCATTACTTAATAAATAGTGACTCAGTTTCAATTTATGTCAAGATTTTTGGATTGTGATCTGATTTTTTTTAAGTTTTGGGGTTTTTTTATGAGATCCAGCCACCAGTTGTAGGCTTCACAGCATCACCCTATCCATGGTAACGTCCACTGCCTTCTCCATAGTGCACATATGCACAACGGACTTCTTTTTTCCATCCCCTGTCTATACCACTTGGTCATATTTCAGAAATTTAGTGTTCATTGAGGTGGCCTTGATCTAAATAGTTTTCTCACCTATCTTTAACCGACTTGCTGTAGGTTTCTTTCCCTCCTCATAAGTAAACAAGGATTTTATGTTACAAAACAAACCACAAAAAAAACCCCAAACCCACAGGCATTTGTGTTATTTGGCAACTTGGGTGATGATAAAAGCCCTAGATAATAAATCGAGATAAATGCCTCCTACTTTCTTTTTTTCCACTTGTCTTGATTTCCCATCTTTATTTTTGAGGATATCTAAGAGAAAACACAGCAGGAGATTTTCTTATAACAGATCTTCCGCTCTGAAAATTATAGTAACTCTTATATACTACAATGATTTCAAGTAAAATGTTTTGTCCCTCTCCAAGATATTTTACAAATACCAGAGACAGAAAGGGGAGGGGAAAAAAAAAAAAAAAGAGACAGGAAAAGTTCAACTGTGGATTTAGATATGTTCAGATCCTTGTCTGTCTCTAACCATATCCCAGTAGTGCATTTCTCCTTGCTTACTAAGAAGAAAACTCAGCAGAAAAAGGGTTGGAACATGCTGCCTTAATTAACAGAGTAAGCTAAGTTTTTTCTTTTCTTTTTTTTTTTTAATAATATATCAGCAGGAATAATTGATGACAACAGGAGACAATGACATTCCAGGTCTTTCTACCTGAGACAAAATAACAAGGCCGTAATATTCCTGTATTTCATAGTAAAACAAAGAACAATGGAAATAACTTTTAACAGTTCAGAAGTTCTAGTTTCTTGTTAAGTTTTAGCAACACTTTTTTTTTTTCCCCCTGAGCCTTTACGTACACTACTTCAAAATCTCTGTCAAGACCTAACAGCCTAAAGGACACAGGATAGCTGCTCAGAGCATGTATAGACAAATAAATCCGTTACCTTAGTAACGTGGTTGGATGGCACTTTCTCCAGCTCATGTTTCTAAACATGATTTTCACATGGCAATGCTCACGTACATCGTTTTGCTTACTTCTGTTACTCACAGGAGGAAGTTTAAGGCTACCTTCAGAGCTTCCTTGAAGGCTTGTATCTTCACACCAAGTTACACTGGCTTAACTAAAGGTCAGATCCACAACCAGTTCCTTACTTCACTTGAACAAGGACTATTTGGGATCAGATCAAGTCAGTTAGGAACAGGTTTAAATTAAGCTGAAACAAGCTCTTTTTAAAAAGGCAATAATGAAGTCTCCAGTGATTTGTCTAAGCATAACTAAAATCTGTGCAAATCCAAGTGCAATCCCTAAATAAAAGCTCAAATATCCTGGGAGAATCCTTCCAATCTCAGGTGAGGCACAAGCACCACTTTTTATGGTGCTGATCCATGCCTTTTTCCCCGGAAAAGATTATTTGCCCAATATTCCTTCACAGTTACTGTTGCCTCCACTTTTTACCTCATTCTCCGATGCTCTAAGACTATTCACTATGCCATACCAAGTTACCATCTAGACTTACAGTATCTAGTATATTGACTTCTTAGCCAACAGATCTTAAATAATTATCCCAAACTACGGGCCATGTAGCAGGTCAAAGTGCTGAAAGCATGAAATATATGCTTCTGAGAAACCTCGAAGGGGTGTTCTGCGGTAACGTCCGTGTGTTGGCCTGGGAGGGAGTCAAAATGAAGTCCAATTTACATATTGCAGAAAGGGATCGGATGGGTAATGAGATCTGATCTCTCTCTATTGGTATAGGATAGTCATGGCTTTTAAGAGATTATCCCAGTGTCCATACAGATACTTGCAAAGACATTGATTTCCCAGGTTTTTGTCCCACTGCTCCATCCTATTCCCTAATGCTGATGGGCAGAATGAGAAGCCAACCTTCATCAATGCAGCTGATATAGAAATCAACAGCACTTGCAACCTTGGGATACTTCCTGCCTTCTCCTAAGAAATATTAGAGGCTGCCTCATTTCTGGCCATAAAGCTCAGTGTCTTGAAAATCTAGGCTCTTGAGTCTTGAAAACCAGGGGGAAGAGGGGAGGGGAAGGGTGAGGAGGAGAAAGGAAAGCTACCTGGACGTTCTGATGCAGAAAAAAATACTCAGTTTGCAATCTAGTGCCCCATTTTAAAAACAACTGAGCATTAACCACGGATGTGACCTGCATATCATTAGGCTCACATCTCTAAAATGTTGCAAAACCTGCATTCCTTTGCTTTTAACATTTTTAACCAACATGGTCATGAGCTAGGTTAATTTTCTTTTATTTTTCTACCCATATTGACCAGGATACTGCATGGGTGATCAAGAGTAATGTCACACAATAGCAGTTTTTGCTTTCAGCACCTCACGCACAAAGACAACAAGCAGATTTTTGGTAAAGATCATCATCCTGCTTTAGAAATAAAACCTACCAAGAATAGAACCCATAAAATACATGGCAGCCAAAATGGAAGAATGTGCTGAATTTTTCCTTTTACTTGCCACTTTGCATGGCAGCAAATACTGTCAAAAACTGAAGAATATGCTGCGTTTTTCCTTTTACTTGCCACTTTGGGTGGCAGCAAATACTGTGGGGATAGTGAAAAAATGCACATGCACAGAACAAAAAAAAGAAAACAAACTATGCAACTAGAGTTGATTTCTGCATAAACGACTTCAAAAAAAGAGAAAAGCAAAGCCAGATACTTCTCTTCAGAAGCAGCTGATTTCATTTAAAATGGGGGAGGGGGGGGAAGAATCATTAGAAGCACAAATAACGAATGTGTTGTTCTGCTGCATTCATATAAATCCTGGAAGTACCTTTTCATCCCATATTTTATACTACGGCTTCTCTCCAGATTTAGCTGCCTATATCCTTAAGTCTAATGGGTTAAAAGCTTATTATACCACTGTCTTATTTGTAACATAAGGCACCTACTACAAGCCTACTCTTCATGCAAAATTGCCAATTTATAGCAATATTCCTTGTTTAGAAAACAAGGCTATCCAAACACTATAATTACAATATGCACCAGCAGGCATAACCCTGCATTAATGCACAGACTCCAGATACATTCGTCAAATAGAGTTTTTTTTCTCTTTGCCTTCTTCTCAGGGTACTTTTAAGTTCAGGGACAGAGAACATGTCTTCATTAGAAACATTAACATTCACAGGCTGTAGTAAATTTTGACAGTGAAAAGGTCTCTGTAACCTTTAGTTGTGCAGAAATTTACTTCCCAAGAAAATTACAGCTGGCACTGTCTTAATTAATGCTAGCTTTCTTTTCTGAAAATTGTGGGCTTGTCAGTAAAAAAGGCAGAAAAACCTGAGTTTAAAAGACTGGACACAAAAGATGCCTAGAAATAAAGCCCTGCAAAATTTCATAATATTGCTCTGTTTTTGTTCTACAGCAAGGAGATGAAAAGATCTAATTTGATTTTGCCAAATGGAGCAACATATATGTAATATAGAAATGATTTGCATTCTCTCTTTTGTCTTTTGAGTTTTACCATGTAAAGAAGGCTTTTTTTTAAGCCATTCTGTTTTAAAAGCAATAGGTCAAATAAAATCTATATCTGCAGGGGGAGGGGAATAAGGTATGACTTTTTTTTTTTTTTTTTTTTTTTAAGCATTGCTTTAAATACTCCTAGTAAGTCATAGCTAGGAGTTGCAGCAGTGTTTTTCATATGATTTTTAACTACCTGACAGATTTTCCTTATTTTTAGAATGGTTTTAGTATTACTGTACAAATTTCCAGATTTTTCTCATTTCTAGAATGGTCTCAGTATTACTGTAGAAATGTCTTTGTTAGTGTTTACCTTTGGCTTGTTTCAGAGTCCTGTTTTGATGATATAGATAATTTGGCATATAAGATTTATTTTTTGACTGAATTTTAACCGTCATGCATGGTCTTTTAATTGCTTGAGCTGGTGTTAAATACATACCTTACCTCTGAAGAGTGTTTTCTTACATGCAGGTTGGATTATTGTTAAAAGCAAATAGATTTTTTTTCTCCCCCCTTTTTTTTTATTAAAATATGACATGAGTAGTAACACGCTTCTACATTATTTGCCACCAAAATCTCCTGGAGGTTGCTTATGCACAGCCTCCTATTCTTTTTTCTTTGGAAGAGATTGACATCATTTTGTGTTTGGAATTGGTGTGCAGTTCCCAGCTCTATCACTGGAAGCAATAAAGCTCCAGTTCCACATAAGGCTCTGGCATATACTAGGATGTGACACCACTTTGGCACTACCCGAAGCACCAATACTTGCACGTCAGCTGTTCAAAACGTTTTATGCAAGTTTCTACGAGCACTTTAAATTAAGGTGCCCTGTATAAATGGTTTAGTCATGTTTATGAAATGATTAGTTGGTGCCACTACATCCTTTAATAACTTATTGTAAGGCGTGTCATAAAATGCATCATCAATAAATACTTAAAATGCTGCCGCAGCAAGGCGATGAGCTGTTACAACAGTATTTTAAGATAGAAGTATTGTTCAAATAGTTTCTCCACTGTTTCAACGTGTCCTTCCAAGGTTTTTTACAGGCGCGCTATTGGATGCTGTATAAATAATAAAATATTTATAAATATCACCTTAATTTAAAGTGTTACTGTATTTCCATAACTTTAATGTACCTGCCGCGTAGCCTGAACAAGCATGGAAAGTACAGAAAGGTATCAGAAGAGAAACATCCCTATCTTAGATGTAAACCTCTGAATTATCACCCCGAGACAGAAAAAATTCACAGTGTTTCCTGGACGCAGGGTTTGTGTTTTCAGAGCTTGAACCACTAACCATTTAAGGAATTGTCATGAATAAGGAAACAAAAAAAAAAAAGAAAAAGAAAAAAAAGCAGGCACCTAATGTTTGAAGTTCTGAAAAAATGTCACACACAAAATGTTTTGGCTCTTTATAGCACTTGGCAATGTTACTGAAATAATAAAACCCCAGTGTGGGTTATGGAGCCCATATGGACAAACGTAGGATTAGGGCCTCTCTCTGCTACTTTCCACGCTGGAAAATGAACAGAAAAACATGATGGAGGAATGTGATAAAAGGAGCAGAGTCATAAAGCAGCTGCTGATTGGGACACTAGCTTCTGCATGTATCTGCCTCTCAGATTAACCACGATGAGCAGGAAGAAGTGGTACTCCAAAAAGGAACGTAACCTCGGGAAGAGAAAGCCAGATTCATGGCTTTGAAATGGCATGCTAGAAACTGCAAGAGGATAACAAGGGGCTCTAAGGGTATACTTGCATAAGAGGTGCAGTCAAATTTTCCTTGCTCGTTCTCAAAATAATTGAACCGCTTATGTAAGTTACGAGACTCAAATGAAGAACTTCCAGATACTGGCTCAAAATGTTAGAATTTCCATTCCTTTCTATGAGAGCCCCTGCGACCTTGGATCATTGACTCACGGGCAGACTGTGATGGGCCTTTGTTTCTACTGGAGGAAAGTCAGGCACACGGATACTCAACAGGACTGAGGATACCCAGTAAAAAGCAAACCACACCCTTGAAGGAAGGAAGGCTAAAGGGCAACCCACGGCGAGATGTGCCGCGTAGTTGCTCCCCGTGTGAGGAACAGCCTGGGTCATGAGTTCACACTTGCCCACCTCTGCAGCAGGGTAAAGTCCCTGAGGAGGGTCTTGTCAGAGCTTGGTCTACACACACCAACTCCATTGAGTGGGATCTGCCAACTGCGCAGGTCTGAACAGTCACCGGCACAACCAGTCCATCCTCTTGCATCCTGCACGGGTAACTGCAAGGACAAGTGTAGCTCCTAAACCGGCCAAGGCACAGTACCGATGCCCTCTCCCTTCCACAACAGCTATTCCCCATAGGACATCACTGATCATAAACTGATTAAACCACTGAATATTCATCTTTTAGCACATTGGGGTACACTAAGGAACTCTCAGCAATTAGCATCGCCGAGTTCGTATTCTGTAAATTTATTTCTTCAAATAATTTTTTTTTTTGCATGATTTATTAAAAAATAAAGCCAAACACTTGGTTCTTAGATCCTGACCCTCTAACCACTCACATATGTGCCTATCTCTTGCATGGGCTCTTTGAGAATCTAGCGGTCTCAGATTGTGATTTTTCTTGTATGAATAATGTTTCCAGGTTTTTCGGCGCTGACAGTGTGATTTTTCCGAGTTTCTTGTCACTTTGTGAATACTCCAGAGACATCTCTTCTATCTTTCCTTTTTTCTTAAATTTTTGAAATTGTAACGAGGTAACCTGTTCACACATTTTCCAAAATTCTCGTCCAAACAGATCTTACTTAATTTCTAAAATACGTATGGACATTTCTATAGGGATTTATATATAAAATTACTCATACGTTAGTTTAAGCCTTGTTGCTTTATTATTTTTTTTAATTGAATGACTGCTTTAAAATTTAGTGACCTATCAAGTCCTTTTAAAGTTACTCCCATGAGCTCTAGAGATGACCTTCCTTCAGACATTTCTGCAGCCTGGCTGCGTGGCCTCTTCTGTTCTACTGGCCTCTGGGTTGGGCGCAGGGAGTAGGCAGCTCAGCTTTGGTAGGTAGGATCACAGAGCAGTTAAGACCATCCAAGGCTGGACTGCAACTACTGAGGATGTTGTGAGAGAAAGCTTAGCAGGAATCCAGATCCAGGGCAGTCTTGATTAATTGTTCACTGACACCTAGCAGCTGACTGTATGGCAACACACTTTGGTATGTCACCCTTAAAATAAGAAAACTGACCCCCGTCTTTAACCTCATGTTTATGGGATTGTGATCAGAGGCTCACCTCTCTAAAGAAGAATGGGGAGGGGTGATATGTACACCTCTTCATCTGTTAGTTTGTGCTGTTCTTCTGTTGCAAGCTCGACTGAGATCTGACAGCTGTGAAGTATTTTTACTACCGGTAGCCTCTGGCTATTTGGCAGATGTTTCTAGCCAATCTGATGTCAACTTGGAGGGCTTTTTAATTTGTCCAGTGGACTTCATATGAATAAATTTAACTGGGTGTCTATTTAGTGTCTTCCTTTCACTCCGACTTCATTTCCAAAAAAAAAAAAAAAAAGAATACCAAAGTAGATCTAGGATATTTGCTTATTCTTTTGTTTAAAAAGAACAGTCTTTGTGTGTCACACATTTGCCTTTTAAAGAGTTACATATCTACTTCCAAAAATCTACAAATGGACTCTCAGACACTGCAATCTAGCAACACACATAACTAATGCTTCGTTTTATTCTTGTGCGTGTGAGAGACTTTATTCAGTAGAATAAAGTGGTATTTTCTTCCTTCAGTCATTTCTTTCATACACATTTCCCACCTTTCCAATGTTTATACAGGAGGAATTTATGGCTCGTGTTACTGCAAATATTTTTGTGTTCAAATTGAATGCATACTGGTACGTACAATGACATTGGTAAGATCTGTTATGCAGCTCTACAAAAGAGAATTATTTTTTTTTTGCAACAGAAGAATTGAAAAGAAGTTTACATTTTGAGCAAGGCCAAGTTAAGATCACAGATACTGTAAGGATATTTATATTATCCAGAGCAATGTGTTTTTCTCCTGTTTATAAGTAATTATTCAGTTCCTTCAAAGCCAATTTGCTGGTTTGGTGTTGATCTTTGAGGCCAAGATAACCCAACCCATAACCAAACTGAAAATTATTCCACGTAGACTATGTTATGTAAAGTTTCAGCAGAAATCTTTTAACGCTTCTGAGCCAGTACCACTCCAACATGGATGCAAATCATGCTCAGCCTTTGTGGCCATCAATACAACATGGAAACATCAATAGTTCACCTCAGCCCTGAAAGCCTAGTAAGGATGACACAAACCTACTCCTGTCCTCGATGCCTCGGCACAAAATTCCAAGAACCACCGTTTCCCAGACTGGCCTGTCAGCTGCCTGATACAGTCAGTACACCCTGTTGCCTGCTGATGAAACGTTTGACTCTCATGCTCTGCCCTGGGGACAGGGGTGCCAGTCAGGGGAACTGTTGGTCAGCACTTCCAGAAGCACCACATGCTTAAAAAAAGCAAAGATGCAATTTCAAACGTACTTGAGATAGAACTTGATCTTCCTGCACCCGATACAGAACTAATTAAGAACCTGGGTCTGCGCTCCGTCTTCCTTCTACGACACGTTGTATGAAGATCACAAAATCTCCATTGATCCAATTGACAATGTTGTGCAGATCGTGGAAAGGCTGTTTGGAGAAAATGGAGCAAAAAATGGAGAAAATGGAGATTCTGTGATCATTCTTTACACAACGGAGAAAAAAAACCCTATGGAAAGCAGTCATCCATGCTCCTCTGGTCTTCATCATACTACCTGCCTGCAACCTGCCCTACTGCTTGCAAAGCTTCCTCTGAAACAACGCTTCTGCTTTATCTTTCCCAACGGCACATGTCCCAAATTATCTTCTGAAGGAGATGCAGGAGAAGAACTGGAATCTGAATTCATCAGCATGTTTCTAATAAACCTTACCTGTGTATTCATTGTCCACAGAAGGAAGAAGGCTATGGGTGGTAACAAGCCCTTTAAACTCACCTCTGGTTTGCTCCACTCATCTTCTGGGAGAGATCTCTGTGGGCTTCTGCAGTTCCCTTTCTCTGTCCTCTCCCCTGAATCTGTTTCCACGACTCCCATTCTCTTTCCCCATGTCCAACAAAGAGGAGCTTGTAGGCCTTAAAAAGATGGAATACCCTGAAAATGATTACTTTCTGCACTTGAAGCAAGAGCTTTTAAAACCTATTTTCTCCCACATATATTATTTTTAAAGCACAACATGGTTTTTAGACCATCTCATTATTTGTTTATTTTTAGCACGTGTCAAACCACAACAGCTGTCCCTCCAGGCTACATTTGGACAAAGTTACAAAGACTTGCTAGGCCACCTCAAAGCAGAGATGAATCCAAACAATTTAAACCTCTCACTGTTCCGCGGGAGGATGGCATTCGATTGGATTATTTAGGGAGGACGAAATGTTTTTTGTTGATGAGAGAGACGAAATCCTCAGAGAGGGAAATCAATCTTACGTGGAAGCCCTGGAGCATTGATCTGGGTGTACATTGACAATTGCTGGTTGTTTAGCTATTTGGAATGACCGCACAAAACGAGCAAGTTGTTATAGTTTTAAGGTTTTGGTATTTATTGGCAACCCCAGCGCTCATATGATTAATCACACATTCAGAGTGTGAGCTCAGTGGAAATTGACTGCAACGCAGCAGAAACAAAGTTTTCAGCTATCATCGTGTAATAAATTGAAGCTATATCCCTAAGCAGATTTGTCTTCAAGTTTCCAATTTGCCCTATTAAAAGTGTTGTTTATACAGTAGTTAGCAAAAATGCAAGTAATTACACACAGAATTCATTCTAAGAGATTAGGGTTTGGGTTTGTGTTGGTTTTTTCTCTTTCCTTGCTATTGTTTTTCTATCTTCATTATCCTATATTTTGTTATACCTAAGCAGAAACAACATTCAAGAAAACCCAAAAGATAGCCAGGTCATGGAAGGAACACTTACTTCCTTGTATTGAGGACAGCATTCCTTGGATATAATGCTACAAGATAAGGCCTTGGGTACAAACTGCTACAGATGCAAACCCTTTAATAAACCACTTTTCCCTTTCTGCTGATGCTGACCAGGGAGAAGCAGAACAGAAGGACAAACAGTTTGGTCTACATCTTACATTTCATTTCATGAGATCCTATTTACTCAGAAAGGAGCATTCTTTCAAACCCTGCTAGTTTTTTTACATACAGGTTTCTTATTGTAGGAATATCTGCTTCTTTTGCCGGGAACCAGATGCAAAAATCAAATCCTAACTCTAATTGGAAATTGGAGAGCAATTTGGGGAATACAAACACTGAGAGAAGGGATTTCAAATGAGGGGGCAAGGTAGGGAAAAGTACGGAGTCGAAGGAAGGAAGGAACTGCTCTGGCTTTGGTGTACTGGTAGAGACTTGTGCTGACAAAGACAGATAATGCTTTATAGCCTTTCACACTTGCCACTGGGAGCTGGCAGTAACCTCGAAGCAAGCAGTTGCTAGGATGTACTTGCTAAAGATAAGAGCAAAACTGTGGAACAGAAAGGGGAAACCCTGTAAGGCTGGCCTTGTGCTTCCCTAGAGAGGCTTACATACTCATAATGTACGGAAACTATAACCAGATCAGGAGAGACCTAATTACAGAGCTCAGAGATGTTAATGACACACAGAAATTTGCATGTAGCTGAAAATATGAATATCTCTAAGCCAGCAGTCATATCTCCACAGGGCTGTCTTCAGAACCACTCTTTTATAATCTGGGAGCTGTTTCTGTAAGGTGGAGCCTTTCAAACAGTTAAAACCATTTCTTTTTTAAGTGAACAACACTCGCCATAAACCTCTGTAAAATTTTATTGACCGAGATCTTTTTTTTTCTACTTGCAATTCCTTCTCTTATGCCCTCTCTGAATAATGCTTGCAACAATAATTCCTCACAGTTATCTTTTCATCTTTCGATCTCAAAATCCCATATCTTATTTGGACACAGCAATCTCCAAAGCAATGAATACCCCTTTAATTTACCGAGACCTTTTAAGGACAAAATTGCAGAATGATTTTTTTCTTAGGGTTCTTAATAGGTACAAGGGGGGTTTTATCCTTATCTTTATTTATTTTACCAATTTGAGTAACACTGCGGTTGCACAGTGGCCTGACTTCTATGTTCCTTGTTTCTCTTTAGCTTCGGGGAAGCATCCCCTATATCTTTACCTGTAGTGGAGATAAGGAGTTGTCACAGCTGCTGTCCATGCAGTCCTCAAACCAAGAAAGTACTGTAATAAATCCTGTTTTATTTTATGGACAAATAAATGCTGAGGTAAAATATTCGAGGATCGTTGCTTGAATACTTGCCATAGCAGCGCTACTGTAATAACCACTATGACATTAATTTACTGCAATGTGCCGTAGGAAGAAGGAAGAAGGAGGAAGGAGGGAGAAGGGCATTAAAAGAGAAAAATTACTATCCTTCGGATTTATTGGGATTGGCCTTCCTCATTTTCAGCCATCATTAGTTGATTAGGTGCTGATGACAGTATGGACAAGCGTGCGAGAATAGTTGGCTAAGAAAAGCCCTAAAGGTACTCTGTTAATTGAGATGATGTTCATATTGTACTTACTGAACATAACTGCAGACAGTGAAATAAGAGCTTAGTGTTGTGTAACAGACCACATGAACATCCACTCATTATCAGTCTGGAAAGGAGTGAAAACACTGCATAGAGGCTACTGTTGCTACAGAAAAAGAGAGAATATTAGAAAGTGGAGGAGACTACCGTGCGACACTGTATTTTGTACAGCCTCTCAGGAGCGTGTTGAGAAACCTCTCTAATGTTGTTCCAGAGTTCCATTAGGGAGACATTACCTATCAAAGGAACTGAAAATTGACTTATGCCTGCCTCCTGTAAGGGGTATGCACCTGAGCTTAATGAAACAGCCAGATTTGCTTACCCACTAGAAGCTTAAATGATACTCTTAAAACCGATACTTCAAACTGATACTCTTTTGGGGCTTATACTCCACATACTTAAAATTTTAAGGTAATTTGGAGAAAGAGGCAAAGAAATGCCTCTTTTGATCTTGTTTGTGAAAAGTTAGCTTTATACCTGACGAGAGAAAGGTGGGAACCCGCAATGCAATAGATATTTGGAATCAACATTTTAGTAACAATGGTAATGCTATTACCCGTGACTCCATCGTGTTAAATAATTCAATAGGGACATTAGCCTGCTTCTTACTGTGGCCAGGGTGAATTTCAAACTCGGTGCCTAGACAGACAGTCACGGGGGGGGGCAGGGAATAAAAAAGTATTTCTAAAACCTTCAGAAGAGAGCAATTTAAAGGAGCCTTTGAACTTCTAGGGAAAACCACAAGTTTTTTTTCAAACTAGTAGTCCTACAAATCAGGAATTAGAACAAAATCATCCCTGTATCTGAAGCATTGTAATCTTGAAGTTCAAACTTAAAGCAACTCTTTCAGAAGAGTGAGGAAATATAATCTGTTAGCATGTTCATATTGAAGACATCCAATTACAGGTAACAAATCCTCAGCAATAGCAGAACCAATTCACACGGAACCATGAAAGCTCACAAAATGTCACTTACTCATAATTAGACATTATTTGCATTCATGAACTTTTAGTCTTAACTCCATTAAAGATAAATACCAGTATTTACTAACTTACTATGCTAGGCTGCTGGGACCTAGTTGGTAAACTCTCAGCCCATGAGATGATGAATGGCAAAACTGTTCTTCGCGAGCCAAACAGGAACTTGTCCCCTTTGATCAGTCATGAACAAGAAATTTCATCTCACTCCAATAAAATGTGTTAACGGTCCACACTCAGAAGCCTGGGTGAAAAACCAGCACAGAAGTTTAGACTACACCTATGAGGAACAGTGGACAGTGGACCAGAAGAAGTACTACACAGTCAGATCAGCAATAACACGTGCAACTGGTCATCCACACCAACAGATGCTGCTGGTGCCACTAATCTCTAGCCCCATTTTCTTACGGGATGGTACTAGCTTTCAAGGATTTCTTCTGCCAGCAGATTCTTCTTATGATAAATATGGTTCTATCTTTAATGTCCAGTGAGATAAGATACGGCGTTGCCTTCTTTCAGACAACATCTACTGTGACTTTGGCGTTCAGCTCAGTGAAAGGGGAGTGGTGATTGTTCACGTTATTAGATATCTAGACACAATGTGGCAGCATCTTTAGTAAAAGGCTTTGAAACTCAAGCAAACAGTCTGAGGTAGCCACAAGAAAAAACAAAGAGTCTAAATAAAGAATCCAGACATCCAAAAGAAACAAGAGATTCGAGATCAGAGACACAGAGCGCTCTCAAAAATGTCGGCACAAAAATATTCCCTTTAAAATACTCGTCCCAGTTAAGCTTTAAGAAGATCAGGCTTACACTTCATGTTGTCTGTCTCTTTCTGAACCCGTGGTGATGGTGGATTCATGTATTACTGTCATGACAGTGACAGAGAACAGATCTGTTTAAAGCACGCTTTACCAGGACCTGTCAGCATTTGAACTAGAAGAGTGATAGATGTGACAGGTTTGGGAGATACTGCTTCCTGCCACGACCTGGGAGGGCTGACACCACGGAGAAATCCACCAAGCCCAAGCACTGAACTTTTCACCACATCTCTCAGCTGGCCAGGCATGGTGCTGCTGCCTAACTAAGGACAGGAAAATAATTAGAGCAAAGGTTTAATGTTCGAATCAATCACAGCGGAGACCTGTTGTTGTCTGTGGAGTGGGGAAACACGGAATGAGGTGCACCCGAGAGCACCCACAACACTGCCACGAGATTGGTGAAGACAAGGATTATGAAGTCTGAGCAAGTTTTCTTTTTCCTGCCAAACGTACTACCGTGAAGCAAGGATGAGTAAGATAGCAACAGGAAATTCTGCACAAATAATGGCATTTTAACTTTGTAGAACTTTGAAAACACGGCATTATTTCTATACAAACACACTGAAATACTTTTCTCCCACCTTAAGTATAGCAAATCAGTTGGTCTAAAATCAGAAAAAAAAAAAAAAAAAGAATCTTCCAGCCTATTTGTTACAAAGCAATACAGCAGGAGGATTTGCATCTTAAAAACATGCACAAAAGTAATGTTCATACAAGTTAGGGGTTGTTTGCAATATTTTCCCTCTGAAAGAACATATTTAACACGTGAGTTGTCAGGTTATCTAAAAGTATCTAGCCCTTCCTGCTGCCACATTTTACAGCTGAAACTCAATATTCCTTGCTTCCTTGGCACCTTGACGACCCAGAACCATGCCTACTTAAGCAACGTGTAGTGCCTTTCACCCCAGAAGATGTGGCAAGCCCCAAATCAAGCCCCTGCCGCGTGTTTGTACGGCTTCTATCCTTTTCTGCAGCAGGTACACAAACACTGGACTCATCCTTTTCAACCAGAGGGTACACCTAGCTCCCTGGTCAACCCCATCTTCCAGGGATGCTGATTACAGGACAGCCTTTCTTCTGCTCACTCTGAGTTTCTTTGCTCTCAAGGTGTCTTTGTTCTTCATACAGAACACGGCTAGCCGGCACACTCGGCCTCCCTCCTTCAGACCATCCTCCCCAGGATGTTCCTTATCTTGCCATGTAACCCTGCTGGACTTTCACTATCTCTTTCCATGCCCCTGTTCAGTCACCTTAGTTAAGTGAAAGAATGTTAAGGCATCAAAACTGCTTTACTCAGATTTGTATAAAGTCACAGAACCTGCATTGCTCCTATTCCATATATATATATATATATATATACACACACACATGCATGTATCTTGCCAAACTCTCACTCTGCATCTTCTGCTAATAGAAGGAGATCTTATTTCAGCCTGTGTAACTCCTTCTTATCTTACCACACCTCCATACCTATTTTATCCTATTCCTCCCCACGCCAGGGAGAAGCAGCCTCTGCTTCACCGTACAGCTACTTGGAGGGGCTGCTACTCCAATCTGGCAACCAGAATAAAACACAGAGATGGCCACACCTCGCTGTAGTCCCTTCAATCAGTGTTACTTTACTTCCTCTCACTTTTCCTCCTCCCACATAGCACTGCAGAGTCTTCTCCTCTCCACACCAACAGAGGCAGGGAAGTGTAGTGTTGGGCTTGCAGTCTCCCACTGATAGCAGACAGAGCTTCCAGTTTAAACAGTTCTTCCATCACAACATCATCCTGATCAACTGAGACAAACATTAGCCAGTGTCACAGGAAGAGAATAGGATCCATTTTTCAGAACAGTGGGTGAGAACTCTTTTTTTTTTTTTTTCTCACCCCCCCCCCCCCCCACCACCCCCG
>WUAM01000029.1:935783-949433 GCA_024336885.1 Actenoides hombroni
TTTTATTTTATTTTATTCCTTCCTTTCTTTCTACATTATACCTTAAAAAACCCTGCGACAGAAAGAATCTCCGCTCTTGATAGAAAATGAAACAAGAAATCAAGGGCAAAGCCCATTGTAGTAAGTAAAACAGTAGTGGGAAAACTGCAAAAAGGTGGTGTAAAAGTTAAATCAGTAGAAAGTGGAAGCGGTTTCTAGTGGTGTAGCACCATGACAGTCACCTGCTGGCATCAGCTTGGTTCCTCAAATATCGTAGAATCATAGAATGGCAGGGGTTGGAAGGGACCTCTGGAGATCATCGAGTCCAACCCCACCAGAGCAGGATCACCCAGGGCAGGTCACTCAGGAACAGATCCAGGTGGGTCTTGTAAGTCTCCAGAGAAGGAGACTCTAAAACCTCTCCGGGCAGTCTTTTCCAGGCTCTGTCACCCTCACAGCAAAAAAGTTCCTCCTCATGTTGAGGTGGAACTTTCTATGCTCCAGTTTATACCCTCTGTTCCTTGTCTATTGCTGGGCACTACAGAAAAGAGCCTGGCCCCTTCCATTTGACACCCACCCCTCAGATATTTATAGACATTGATAAGATCCCCTCTCAAATATGTTTGATAATAAGATATCCCTTCTCATTAATAACGTTTGATACCTTTTCAGAGGGTCAGCACAGCACTGCTTCTCACCATTATCACTTAAACCAAAGGCCTCACAAGGGCCGTATCGTCACGTTCCACTGCAGTACAGCCAGTCATTCTATGGCAGAGTAGGGCAGGATTAAATCCTGCTGACATCACACTTGATTAATTACCAAACTGAACTGCTGCAATTCGAAGGGAAAAGTACACGGCCTGGGTGATGGTACAAAGGATGGACCAGGAGATAGCTGGCCATCTAGGAGGACGTACAGCCACTGGCAGGGACTGCTAGCATGGAGTGTGAAGCAGGTGACTAAAAGAACGTCAGAGCTGAGCACTCTAGGTCCTGAGAACTGGCAATCTGCTTCATGTCTAATTACTGAGAATTAGGAGCCTTGGGAAAAGTAAACTACATTGGAAGAAAGGAAATGAGTATTAGCAAAAGAGATGGTGTAAATTCCACCGCACACTCGCATTTAAAGAATCTTTATATTAGGACAGAGCAGTGTTTTGAGATCCAACAGTATTGATATTCCTAAAACCCCTTTCTGTTAACATGTTCCTGGAAAGGATTTCTAATAGAAGATACTCCAAAGAGCCTATGCAGCTCTAAAATTGATACCTAGAGTATTTTCTCGAAGAACAAGAGTTGTGTTTGTTTAGTTCTAGACCAGAAATTTCCTGGAAATACATTAGCATGTATTTCATAAGACATGAAGCTGAAAGGGATATCCAGTAAGTACCAACAACCATGCTATTCAAGAAGGCAGGTGAGAAACTGGGCACCAGGAGGTCAGAAAAGAAAAGGAGGTACTGTGCAAGTTATTAAGCAGCTTTATAAACCAAACCAGTCCAGTTCACTTCAGGGAAAATGGTGATTGCTGCTTTGTTCAGAGAAAATTGCTGAGCTCTTTTCTGCATTACAGAATGTCTATATTTCACCTGCGATACGGAAGGAAAAAGAAAACCGCGTGAGTCCTAAAATCCGGAATCCAAAGCTAAAGAAATTTACTTCAAGCCACAGAATGTTTAGCTATTAGAGGACCTATAAACATTTTTGTTTCATGAGTGAATGTTTAATCTAGCACAATACCCGTTCCAGAGGAAACTGTTAATAGTAACATTTTGTAGCAGTTGTGTGTATGTCCCCACTGGACCTCTAAATGAAGTCTGCGTAAGGACTGCAAAGGTAGTAACCCTGCAGCTACAGCTATAATTATCAGGATTTAATGGTGTTTATGAATGACTTGCTATGAGTCAAAGGATAGTAATATGTCTTATTAAAAATTTATTCCAAGTTATTTTTATAAAACTTTACTCATTTACATGTCACCGGTGATTGTTCTTTTAAATGAAACAATAGGACAATAAGGAACATTTAGGCTTGAAGAGAAATCTTAGCACAGGGTCGTTACATAATGACTCAGTAAAAACAAACAAACAACATGTAATCTTTGTAACACAGCAATTAAAAATGTAAACCTAAAAGTGAATGTGTTGAGTAAAGAAAAAAAAAAAAGAAAGAAAAAATAGCCTCAAATAAGAAAGACCTTTAGTGCCCTACGAAAATAATGCTAAGCCCCAGTTTGGTGAGCACTTCCATCCATATTTAGATGCTGTCTGATTCACTAAGATAAATGACCAGAGATCTTTTTAGCAGCTAATGGCTAAACATGACCCAAATGGAACTACAGCCAGATGGCACATGTGATTAGTGGAACATGGCTATCAGATCAACCACAAACCTGAATAAGCTAATGTAGTTCAAGATGCATTAACTAATAATTCCCAGGAAGTAAAGATTTCAAATGAAAGAAACACAAGGAATCTTTTTTTTTTTCTTGACAAACTTAATGGCAATATTTAATTGTTACCCTGTTGCTATATAGAATACAATGAAAAGGAACTTCATCTAAGTCATAGTAAAGGGAGGTGGAGGATCAAAATTCTCTTCACAATTTTTTTTTCCAGTTACTGTTACTGGTTTAGAATGAACCGAGCCACCTTAGTCTGATATTTCTGTCGTCTTCTCACTCCAAATTTTAGCCTCAAGCAGAATATTTACAATATTACCTAAACTCTGACAATCAGAAGTAGTTGAAAAAAAAAAATTCCTTTTTTTTAGTATATGGATGAGAGAGAGCTATTGAAAGTCAGGACAAGATAACAAATATCAGGACTCCTAGATCCTGCACACATCTGCCACTGAATTAATATCCACAGGAAAATGAAGTATGTAGATTATTCAAAAATATTCACCAATGTCTTTGAGGGGCTTTTTTTATATTTACCAACTTCCTAAAAAGCTGTTAATGAAACTCTGAGCCCTGTGCAATATGGATAGTCAAGAGGTCTGTTCTGTTTTCCTCTAATGGTGACTTAATAGGGAACAAGGAGGACACACCAGAAGATGATTAAGTGATACAAGCTTGACAAGTAGGCCCATGAAGGTAGGGAGGCTCTGCTTGAACGTAGAGAGGGTCTACAGAGGGTTCTGGACAGGATGGATCACTGGGCCAAGGCCAATGGTATGAGGTTCACCAAGGCCAAGCGCTGGGTCCTGCACATGGGTCACAACAATTGCACCAGGGGAGGTTTAGATTGTGTATTAGGAAAAATTTCTTCACAGAAAGGGTTGTCAAGCACTGGAACAGGCTGTCCAGGGAAGTGGTGGAGTCACCACCCCTGGAGGTATTTAAAAGATGTGTAGATGTGGCGCTTAGGGACATGGTTTACAGGTGACCTAGTAATGCTGGGTTAATGGCTGCACTTGATCTTAAAGGTCTCTTCCAACCAGAATGATTCTATGATTCATGTAAACCTCATGAGGCTCGACAAGGCCAAGTGCAAGGTCCTGCAACTGGGGTGGGGCAATCCCCAGGATCACTATGGGCTGGGGGGGTGAAGGCATTGAGAACACCCCTGCAGAGGAGGACTTGAGGATACTGGTGGATGAAAAACTGGATGTGAGCTGGCAGTGTGCACTTGCAGTCCAGAAAGCCAATTGTATCCTGGGCTGCATCAAAAGAAGTGTGGCCAGCAGATTGATGGAGGTGATTCTGCTCCTCTTCTCTCTGGTGAGGCCTCCACACTGGAGCTGGGCTGCATCCAGCTCTGGAGCCCTCAGCACAGGAAAGACATGGATGTGTTGGAGCACTAGGCCCAGAGGAGGCCACAAAAACTATCAGAGGGATGGAACACTTCTCCTGTGAGGAAAGCCTGAGCAAGATGGGGTTGTTCAGCCTGGAGAACAGAAGGCTCCAGGGAGACCTTATTGTGGCCTTTCAGTACTTAAAGGGGACTTATAAGAAGGATGGGGACAGACTTTTTAAAATGGCCTGTAGGTACAGGACAAGGGGTAATGGTCTTAAACTAAAAAAGGGGAGATTCAGACTAGATAGAAGAAAGAAAATTTTTACGACGAGGCTGGTGAAACACTGGCCCAGGTTGCCCAGAGAGGTGGTGGAAGCCCCATCCCTGGAAACATTCAAGGTTAGGCAGGATGGAGCTCTGAGCAGCCTGCTCTAGTTGCAGATGTCCCCACTCACTGCCAGGGGTTTGGACTAGCTGACATTTAAAGGTCCCTTCCAACCCAAATCGTTCTACAATTCTATATGGGGAAAGAGGCAGCATGTGCAGCCAGAGAAGAAGTAAAAGGGACAAGCAGTGAACTCTTACACAATAGTCTGCCAGCAAAAATATGAGCATCTATTTTTGTTTGATGAATATTTAAGTGTTTATGATTAAAAGATGGTTCTAAAAACAGTGTTACCAGAAAGCAAAGTCTGAAAAAGGACACAAGTACACTCAAATAAAAAATAATCTTGGTATAAATGAATAATTGGAGATTTTTTTTTAAACTTGTCACTCAGTTCTGATCCTTAGCTAACCCTTAAAGAGGTGTTGTTGTAAAGGTTAATTAATTAAAGTGCACAAAGATGATTATTTGAGAGCTGCTAGGTAAATGCAAAGTACTGTTACGATAGGTTAATATTTTGCTCTCAGGGCACAGCCATGTTTGACACCAAGGTAGGTTACATTCTGAGATACGCGGTTTCAAAGCTCAGGGCTTTATCCCACTTCCACTGAAGCAACGGGGAATGTTTCTGTGGGTGATAAAGACCTTTACAGCTGGTTCTGAGGATACAGCTGTACGACATAAAGCTATCTCCCAGCTCTGCTACTATGCGCCTGTGGCTGAAGACAGCTAATCTGTCTTGCTTTTCAGGGAAGCTAATTAGGTCAGCAGATACCCACATTGGGATCTAGCCGGGGAATCTTCAGAGGAATGCCACTGCTTTGTGTAGGACTAACCACAGAAAACACAGGGAATTTGGTAAAAACAACCGAGTTCCAAAGTGGCAAGTACCCCCTGGTTCATATGGACAACATGGAAATTCACAGGTCACAGATCACCACTGATGTATGTTTTGCTGCAGACAGGAGATTTGAGCCACTTCTTCAAGGTGGCACTTTGTCTCTGCTTACCAGTACTCCCATCATGTTACAATCAGATTCCTGCTCACAGGATGCTGTCTCATCTCCATACCAGCACCTCAATCCCAGTTTGACCCCACAGCACATGTATCTGACACTAGATATGAGAAGATACCCAAGAAGTCTGAGACCAGCTTACCATCATTTTCTTCTCTCTGCCACCCTGTAATAGCTGCAGTTAGCAGAAACAACTATGCTATTTCCCTCCTTACACAGAACAGGATGAGGAGCCTGTGGCTTTCTCTTTGAAGCTTGTGAGACTCTAGAACCTGCTCCTTATAGTCCAAAAAAGCCCACATTTGGGGCCTTTCCAGCAATGCAGCAAAAGACATCTGTTTGATTAGGGGGACTGAGGTGCAAAGGGATGAAAATCAAAGGTTAGTTCCACTGGAACTGACTTCAGCTCTGCTAAGGTTTAATTTAATTTAATTGACCATATAATCAAAGATGTTACGCTTTTAGAGACTTGGACAGACACCTTTACTATTTTACACTTTAGCATATAAAAAAAAAAAGAAGTTCAGAGCTGGATTTGAAATCAGAATTCAGAATTCAAGATTGCTCGGACTTGCTTCAGGACTAATTCACAAATCATAAAAGTATAACTAGTGTAATGAGAATTTCTTCCTAACTACTGTAACAAGAACTATGCACAAAGGAAAACCATAAAGTGGAATGTGTGAACAATGAAAAAGCAGGTCCTGGTCACTGTGGCAGAGATTTTCTTACCTGGTGCAGCACACAGACTAAGATCCTGGAACAGATTCTGCCAGTGTTTACGGACCTGATGCTCTCTATCCATTTCCTCTATAAATCCTGGAAACAGGCAGCATTGAAACTCTGTTAAAAAAGAACAGAAAGGAATTATCTATAAAAATGTTTCTTTAAGGAAGATCTGAATATTACTATACATCTTTTATATGTGCTTTTTTCCTTCATTAAGAAAAGCTCTCTGATTTCTCAGTTATTATCTTCCAAGGAAAACTGGACTGGTACAGATAGATGAAAATGTAGAAAAACAAGTCAACAGTGTTTCCTCAGCTACTTTGTAGAACCACCTTATCAATTAGTAAGAACACTTGAATAGTGATTTGGGAATACAGACATGGAACCATTCTTTTCCAACAAACAAGGACATGGAATATAGGTGATATACTGGTAAAAAAAATAAAATGCAGACAACTTTCTTCAACTTGTCATCACACAGTATTTTAAAATGAGCTTGGATATGAAACATTCTTGCAGGGGTAAGAAAGAATATTATTGATAACCATACAATTGAAAGATTTATATACCTTAAAATTTTCTTAAATAAGAACAGCTATGTTATTTCAATTTAGGCAAATAGCTGTTAAAACAATTTCTCTGTAACAGTTACCAGGAAACATTTATTTCCATTTCTCTACATTTAAGTTTGTCCTGCTAATAATTCTTTGTTCCCACCTCATCTCCTTTACTAAATGATGCTGAAAGTAAAAGAATGGATGTTTCCCTACATATATTCTTCCTCCCTACCTCTTTTCCAGTAGAGGAGAGGAAAGAAGTTGCAGGAGTACAGAGGGGCACAGATAACATCATGCTCCTTTATTTTTTTTGTAGAACAGAGGGTGCTCTTGCAACTGCTATTCCTTGGTTTTACTTGAGGCCAGTCACAGCAAAGGAAGATGAGATCAGATGTTGAGCCCCTGAGAGTGTCATCTCATCTGCCTCCAAACCTCTAACATCACAGAAGCAGACACACAATGCTATTATAAAGGCCAGTGTCCTGTCCTTCCCACTAGTACCCAAGGAATGATGCTTTCCTTCTTCCTATCTTCACAGTAAGGCCAACTGCACACCCTGAGGGGTCTCCATACAAAATTCTGATTTTAGATGAAGAGAAAAACAAGCTCCCTTCTAGCCGTGATATGTGATTAAAGCAAAGCCAACCTGAATCAATTTTTAAAGTCTTTTCTGCAGTACTAAAGTTCTGGGGGAACGTGAGAAGAAAAAGAGTTACCACCGAGCCTTGTTCTTCAAGTCCAAACATTTAATTTTTTCCTAAAAGTCAGTCTAATCAATAGCATGATTGGGAAATAACTGAGTAATTTATAAAACAGACTCTGTCTTATTAATTAATCAGTTATTTCCCAACATTCCAAATTTTGGATATAAAATGGTTTGAATGTGAAAGAGAAAATTCAGTTACTGAAAAATCTATATTTGATTTTTATTTTTTTTTTTCTGTTTGGAAGTTATCTCTAAAAATATAATCAAAAGGTGGAATATGATATATGCATGAGTGAGAAGTCCTCAGAAATTCCAGTCTGACAAGATCAAAGCTCCCTACCTGCTCACCATCACACCTCCAGGAGAAACAAAGGACCACGCTGAGGGCATTCATTCACAAGAAGGACATTCTAGATGTAAATTCTAACAGTGTGGAAATGTTTTATCATTTTAATCTAGACACAACATTATTTCCATCTCTTTTCTTTCACATCTCTATTTCTGCCTCCTTTTACTCCTATATACTTATTCCTCTTTGAAGCTTCCATGGTTTGTGGAAACAGAAAATATTTTTCTATAGAAAATAGAAATAGAAAATGTTTTTCTACAAGATTTCTGTCTTCCAAAAGAAACAAATTGACACAACTGTACGAGCAAAGCATGCAAATTTGCATACACTATATACACTGTTTTGCCCCCAGTATTTTCTACATGTTGTACAAACCATAGATGTGAAACAGGAAAAAAGTGAATACGGGATATTTGTAACACTTTAGTAACTTACATTTAATAATACTTAAAGTATACATTAAATTTAAATTATCCCTTATATCTGTCAGAAAAGAAAGACTACCTAGATGGTTTATAGGCACAATGTCTCCAGGGAGCGTCACAAATTCACTTGACGTCCTTAAGTAATGAATTTTCCATTTGAAGCTCTGATTTAGCTGAAAGGTGTAAAATCACACGCAGACAAACAGGCAGGAATGGAGAGTTCCCTCCTGACTGTGCCTCTGAGCACCTGCTCATTCACTGTTGATTCTAGCAAAGGCACTGAAGAAATTGCCACCCGCTACTGGTGTTTCATACAGTCATATTCAAAAACTGGTTATAATTTTCTTATTTTCCTCACCTATCAGAACTGGGAGTTTAGCTACAGAGACATGACTTTTTTGGGGAGATGAACATCCCCAAGTATTCTGACAAACGTCCGTGTCCCTGGGAAACAGACATTTGGATTGCATTCCAACCTGTTTGGTTTTGATGGTGTTAATAGCTATAACCATGGTACCAGGCCTAGCAGTTTGGTTCATTTCTTACACCAATCATTTCCGTAATCTTTTTTCCAAAACCTTTTTGTGAATTTTCATAAAATTTTCCTTGCTTTCCGTTTCTTAAACTTTTTTCTGGAAACGTTTTTGTTGCAGTTTCAATACACACAACTATCAATTCAATTTATCGCTTGCAAATTATGGAAAATGACTATATTTTAAATATTTTTAATTTAAAGTAATTTTATAGCTTACAAATGAAAACAATTCTTTTTATTTTAGTATTTCAGACATTAGCTTTTTAGAAAAAAAAATCCAATTTTTATTTAGATTCAGTGTTCCTTTTTCATGTTCTTCATTTCAGCTCTTGATTTGTTCTGCATTTCTATCCTGTGTCAACTCTAGGAGCTCACTTCTCCATTTTAGATCACATTGTTCATATAATTCCACCTCTATCACATGATGTCCTGGGTATTCTTTCACTAGACAAGTACATGCAGTTTCTCACTGGTTCAATGTAGTCACTTGAAGTCACACTTGAAACCAGCCTCTTCTCACGACTGAGGGTTTGTCTGTTAGAAGCTCTGTCTGAAGCAAAGCACAAAAGACTGAATCTTTGGTGAAAGATAGAAAACAGCAGTCATTTCTTGAGAATATTTCCCCAGCCTTACAAAGAGCCCGGCACTCTTCTTTCGTTACCACGCTCGACACGTGCTAGCTGATGGTTCTACTATTTTGCCAGCAATTACACATTTCATCTCATCCTCATGATGCTTTCCCTCCCTCCTTCCAATCCCGATGTAAACAATGGAGATCATGTAATAGATGTTGATTCTATCCTTAACGTTGAGCTGTAAATTCAAGATCAGTTGCTCCCACTGTGCTTGTAACCAGGCAGCTCACAGTACCAGCAGTACTCTGGGGAGCCACAGAGGTGTAGGGAAGGGAGAGGAGAGTCCTCCTTTTGCAGAGCTTGCTGAGTAGAGAAGCCTTCACACAAGTTTTCCAAGTCCACTCTTAACAGACAGTATCTTGCCTGAGACCGTCCGGACTAGATCCTGGGCACAACACGAGGTTTGGAGTGCTGGAGTTGATAAAACCAGGAAAAGAGGAGGCATCTGCTACTCTTCATCTAGCTCCTCCTGCTCTTCTTGAGTCTTGACAGAAGCGGGTACTGACTAGAAACCGTAAGTATTCTTATTCTGTCCTTGGCTACTTCTGTTCTGGAAAAGGTTTGTATGTTAGATGCTGCTTCTCAGGAACAAGACAGCACTCCAAAGCCCATATGCATACAAGATGAAGACAGAGAAATTCTCCTAAGTGCTCCAATTTTATCAGTAACTAAAGCCTTTTTTTCTACTAAGGGGAACCAAACAACTTGCTGGGTTTAGAACCACTTCACGATCACTGAGAGGCAGGTGCCATGGACTTCTTGACAATTTGCCTGAGCCGTCTATCTGTGGATAGACAGCCATACCCTTCTAATCTAGCTGTCTCTATACATCTTGCATCCATGTGTTATGCCTATTCTATATGGTGCTGGTTCCTGAAACAACTGTACCGTATAGTTTTTCTAAGCTTTTGCTTTAAGGTTGTTTCTGTCTCTCTGAAGCAGATTCGCTTTAAAGTTGTTCCTCTTGTGTTTTATTGCACCCAATTTGCTACTATTTTGGCAGTCCCGTGTCAAAAGAATCTAAAAGAAAATTAGCTGTGTCTTAATTTGAGATGAATCGAATTGCAAAGTAAGGCAGGCAAAAGAGTTTTGGTTTTGTCAGTCATCTTTGTGTAGAAGCTCTATTTGCTCTATGGCTTCATTCACAGTAGCATTAACTTGTCTATAAAAGAGGGATAATTACATTTCCTTCCTTGATAAAGTCCTCGGCAGTATATGGCTGGATAGGGTAAATAAGTTATGCATTTTTTCATAACGAGGGAAGAGACCTGCAAACACTTCAAAGTTCTTAAGAATTGATGTATTGGTAATAATATAAACTGCTAGGGCCTAAACTTGAAAGCAGCTATGGTGTGGATATTTTTAATCTATTATTTTCAAAGATCGATACAAAGTGTCACAAGGCATTAGGTCTTTCTGGTTTGCAACCAAGGAAAATATTAAGAAACATTAGAAAATTTAAACAAAATATGTAACAAAGAAAAACACAAGCCATTCTGAAGGAAAAGTTCCTATTACATGATTTTCCTGCAATACAGATTATGGGTCAACTCATAGCTCTATTTTCTTCATATGAGAGTACATGTCCTCAGCTCCACAGAAAGAACAAATTAAAGACTCTGTCCATGAAAACATTTGAGTGAGATTATATCTGAACAACAAAGATATTTTTAAAGCAATAAAGTATTAAACAGATGCCAGTGTTTTCTTAGATACCTAAATGGCCTGATATGGAAGACAGTCAGGTAACAGCTTTGAGCTGCGAATGTTTGCAACAAAATGTGAAGCCATATAAATCTCACTTGAATCGCACTGCGTTAGAAACTCAACATGCAGAACAGGCCTGTTTGAAAGAGCTGTTAAAAGTTCACAAATCTTTCCAGAAATTCAAGGTTGAATTGATGTAGGCACATTTATTAATTTGATTTCAAATTATGGAAAACTCCAATTTTTGAGAGGTGTATGGTTTAAAGAAACACCTAAGTTAATCTTAGAAATTTTCAGCAATTGCTTTTCAAACTGTTTTGCACCCCAAACTCAGGATGAAACGTTACAAGTTCTTTCTAAGGAAATCTGATAACATAAAGCTAACGCATTCTGCATATTTCTGGAGTAGTTCCAGGCCAAACCGTATCTAGTTATCAGACGTATCAATTACATACAGAAAACAAGAACTATAGCAATTCCATGGGCCAAAATTCAGCAGCTTATACCCTGAATTTGCAGATGTATTCAAGCACATCACAGCTCTTTTGCCTCGGATTTCAGGGAGAGACTTACCCACTAGGGAAATGGATGTGGTCATCAGGCACGTGTTCAGAACTGGCTAGAACTGAACAACAAATGAGCTTCCAAACGGCTTCACAACCCAGCAAATTCAGTCAGGATCTCAGAGCAGCCTGGTCTCCTCCGCCATGCCTCTGTGGGCTAAGACAGCCACCAGAAAAAGAAAAGGGAATCTGATGAACAGAAGAGAAAAAGGATTGTTCAGATTGTTCAGCACGGACTGTTCAGCTGCACGATGCCAAAGAAAGTTTCACGCAACGGTTGACTTCCATCAGCTGGAGTACTCCAAGGTGCTACATACTCACACATCTGCTTAAGGATTTGAACGTCCCAGAATGGTTTTTTGACCATTTGAAAGTGATTGGGGTCCTTTCTCCTTGAAAGCTGCACTAATAATCCACTAAGGATTTCCTCATCACTCCGATTTGTGACTGGAGTAATATGGGATCTCTGTGGAGAGAGATTTCTGAAAAAGAAAAAGGTCTGCTTAGGATGCTATGACTCCTTATCAACTAACAGGCAGCAGAAATTATATTAGAGGATTATTTGATTTTGCACTTAGATGTTTCTCATTATGAGGCTCAGTAACAATTCTACTGTTCCAGAGCTTTTGTCATTAACAGCATCCCACCTACAGCAACCTCTGTTAGTCAATAATAACAGCTTGTTTAAAAATAGCAGCATCAACTTGTTTGCACTGCTATTATCTGTGCATGGCTTATTTCCCCACCAGACTCTGGGATGGTGCATAACCTGCCTTCTCTCGGACTTCTCTCTTCCTGGCTTTTTTGCAGCTTGTTTTAAGATCAGAAGAGACGGGCAGATCTTTAGTAAATAGTAGTAATGTAATTGCAGTGTTGCTACAGTCTTCAATAGTAAAATACAGCAGCCAGAAGGAGCTGTATATTCATTAGTCAATAAAGTATTAGCACACATTTTATTGAATTGTAACCCTTTTTTTCCTTGATGAAGATGTTGTGTAGTTTTCACCTTGGTATAAATCCCAGTGATTAATTTAGCATTCAGAGTTGGAGTAAGAGGAGGAAATTCAGGTCAAATTCCAACCCAGCCTTTCAGCATCTCTTCCCTTTTTGCTTCAGACTCAGATATTCAATTTTATTATAACATACTTTTAAAAACAAATAGTGATATGAATGGTGGATTTTTGTAGGGCTGCCTGTTCCCTACACGCCACTAAGGAATCATTATCCTGCAATCTGACAACTACTACATTCAGGTAGATGTTTTTGTTTGTGAATACAGAAGGTGATTCAAAAGGCATTGCTATGCAGCATAAAGAGAATTTATTATGCCAACTATATATGTACTATATCTTACTCCATAGATTAACATAAATAATTATTGTAACACTGCACTGCAATAGAATAGGCCTAAAGATAACTGAATACAAAATTAATATACTTTTTATATATCCTCATGCCTTACAGTTAAGCCTTCTGTTTTGTGACAGAAACCTAGAATTAAAGCACAAGAAACAATTCACGTTATAATTATGTGTTCCTAAACTTATATTCAAAAGCACTGGCAAACTATTGTCAGACTATTTGCATACAAGCTGAACAATTAAGTTGTCAGCTGATTCTATTTCTTCTTTTTTTTTTTTTTTTTGTAAACTGTTCAAGTTTTTCAATCCATTTGGTTATCAGAGACAGCCAGAACTTTCAACACGACTTCATTCCTTAATTTAAAATAGCATTAGTGGGTATACATTACCTAAAGGAAGAAGCGAAATGTATCGATATTTTTAGTGTATTTCTCTTACTCTTAGGGTACCTGACAGTTCTGAAAAGTGAATTAATAGCATACATGGTAAAAGAATGGTAAACTTACTGTCAACTGAGAGGTGCAGCAAAGCCTTGATTCAGTTATGCTAGAGGTAGTATTTTGATCCCACTGTTATGCTGTACTTTTTCCCCAGCACAGCAAGCTGATGACTCTTGGTTTCTTGGAAATATCATTAAAAGTTTTGGGTTTTACATAGGAGAATACATTTGACCTCAAAGGGGAAATACTTTGATTCTCATAAACAGAAGGTGAAATTCCCCGTGTTAGAAAAAAAATGAATAGTGCAGCTCATTTCACAAGAAGAACCCTCTGAAAAGAGTATCCCAATTTCCTGCAGACACTGAGTGTCAAATTGAGATATGTCGCACATGAAAATTCAAGCCCCTTTCTCATCTAGTTTTCGTTCTGCTCTGTCCTGGACATTAGCAGATTTGATGTCTGCAAGGAGGAAAAAAAACCCAACCCAACATAATTTAATTTGCAGAATCCATTCACAAAT
>WUAM01000029.1:949533-975052 GCA_024336885.1 Actenoides hombroni
TCACAAATACACCTTTTTTATAAAAAAAAACCCCACACTTTTTTTTTTTTTAAATATTTTATTTATTTATTTTACCTTGAATTAAGCAATTGGATCTTTGAGAAAGCTATATTTAGGTTTTGTTTTTTTTAATTGACCCATTATTTTGCTTGCTTTCACTGCCAGAACCCCCTACTGCAAACAAGGATAAGGATGCTACCTGGACTTCATTTGATGAATAGTTTTAATTAAAATATTCTGTACCATAAGTATTTTAATGTTGCAGACAAACCAAAGGTATGCAGTAATAAATTAAATTATACATTTAAATTAATCTATAAATATGCTATAAAATTGACAGGATATTTTTAAGATAGGGAATGAGACATGGATTGCTAATTATGACAATTAAATATCGTGAGTAAAAATAAATGACAATCAATATCCTAGAACCATTTTGCAAAAAGAACAAAAAGGGAGGAAATACAATATCATTTAGATGTCTATAAAAGTGAAAAATTATTAGCAAGTCGGAGTCCTGATTTTTCTATTGTAATAAAATGATAAGCAGTAGAACATTATACATTTCATCACTGCTAGCCATAAATACCGTACGTATACTGTACTGGCACAATCCATTATGGAATTCTTCTATTTGGGTCTATTATGTTCAGGATAATAACATGTTTAATTTTTACTAATAAAATTTCCAGGGTTTCTGCTCACTCAGAGAGTCTGATCTAGAAGCCAGTGAGGTTACTGGAGGCTTTCTCTTTGCATTTGGTTTTTTGGATCAGCCCCTACTTGAAAAAAAAGCAGGCAACCAACAAACCCAGTGACAAATAAATGCAAGTGGCAGCAGTGTAGTGGTTATGTACACATAAGCAGCCCCACAGACTCTTTTTTTTTTTGTATGAAAACACAGCCGTGGTTTCATCCTAGCAGCAGAATATCTGGACCAAGCATTAGCTCATATGTCACAGGACACCTACCTGAAATTCTTCTAGTAATTACTTCTTCCCATCATAAGAACATTAAGGCCAGCCAAAAGAACACAGTGTTGCTTTGTTAGGGGGTAGGGAATGTATAAATGAAACATAAACCCACTAAATTACTGACTCAAACTTGTTTGGTTTAGCAGTATTGGTGTCACAGCAAAGAGATGCATTTACTGTCCATCTTCACAACCATTTATCAAAATAGTAAAGGGAAAAAAAACCCCAACCGTGAAGATAGGACTTTTTCCTCATCATGGGAGATTTGGGCTAACATTCATTATTGTATTCATATTAAAAGCCTACTCCATGTCTCTCAATCACATATTTTCCTTCTCATTAAGGCATATTCACTTTTTTACTAATTAGGTATTCTTTGTTGCACAATGTTTGCTCTAATCCTTTGGAATCTCTCTCCATATCCACTCATTGCCTTCATTACTGGCTCCCCTCGAATCCAACCAAAGCATGTTATTTTTTCTGCTAATTATATCCTCATTTACAGATTGTTGCCTCCTCTGATTGGCTCTTTAAACCAGTTGCTATGACTTCATTAGCAATGTCTTCTGACCCTGTTATTTCTTGTGACAGGATTTGCTCCACTTGTCCTGTAGCACTGTATCCCAGGGTCACTCCTCTCCCGGGTTGGAATAGTGTCAAACACGAAAGGTTTAGGGCAGGAAAAAAAAAAAGAAAAAAAATCACTGCTGAAGTTGCTAATTACCACATGCAGCAATGGTACAAATTAACGCTTCTAGCAGTTTAGAAATAAAAAAATAAATAAATAAGAAGAGTGTTTTAAAGGTGTCCTTAACAGGTTAGTTTCATTTATAAATGTGCCTGACAAAAAAAAAAAAGAAGTCATCACAGAGTGTGTTTTTGCTTTTCACCAAATAAGTGTTTTTAAATCATGTGGGATTTCTTATCATGCTATATGGTGATAACATCACTGTATAAAGCACTCTTGAGCTAGTCGAATTTAGAAGGCAAGTTTCTAAACAGATTTGCCTCCTTTAACTTGAATTACAGAATCTTGTACTGCGTTATAATTTGATTTCTAACCTGTCCTATAGAAATAGTGGTCTCCCTTAAAACAATAAGTACTAAATTTCCAGGCATTTAAAAAAAAAACAAAAACAAACTTAAGTGAATATACAAGAAAAACATATTAAGGGAAAATTAAAATATCTGAAACTGCAGTGGAGGACTAACATCACGTTGATATTAAGCTAAAGAATGGCATGAGATGACAATTTTCAGGGGGTGCAAACTGCATATTGTGCTAACTGTGTTCCCCACTTTCAGTCTCTTGCAAATCTGAATAATCCATTACCAGACCCGGAGATTCAAGCGTAAAGCGGAGTTTAACACAAGTTAGTTAATATGAAAAACGCTGTATCTAGTTGTTTGCAAAATTACTTTTGTTGATTAAAAGGCTCTTCAGAACTTCCGGCTTGTGAAAGGGTTTTAAATTGTCTAATGCTGATTGTGATTGCTATGCAGAAAAAAGGCAATGCGAAGCAAACCATTATATCACTGAATCTTTGTTAAGCAGGCCTTGAAAGTGCTTGACAGCATAATTAATCTTGTGATATGAACAAAGAAACCAACTCAATAGTATTGAAGATGCTTATTAAAAATACTAAATACCTTTTTCCACTTAAAAACCTTTTGAAATACTGGGGAAAGTGCCATTACCTTTTTTGGTTTTGCAGTATTTTAGTCTAAAATTGATACAAGGGACACACAGTACGAGGGAAAGAATAAACGGGATGACAATAAAAATTAGTTTGAAAAACAATGCTCCCTGATTTGGGGTGTCAGCTAAGCAACCTCCAAGCATTACAAAAGACCCCTGCACACACATGCGGACAGCCACACAGCGTCCACTGCTGTTAGCTTCAAAAGTTATTTAAAATAATGGCTGGTTGTCAGTCATGTTCCAGTTTCAAAGTAAATCTTAATAAAATCAGTTATATTTAAACGGGTAACATCAATTTTAATTGTTGTCCCTGCCTTCTATGGTGGCTACGTTGTACGATGCCACACCAGCGGAAATCACATGCCTAAGATTCCCTGCTGCAGTGGGATGAGTATGTGGTGCAAGCTATTCCCAAATACACTGAGAGAACCTATAGAAAGATAGGGATAGTATGCTGTGACAGTGGCTGGAAGCAACTGCATCCAGAGCTTGTAATGTACATGTTTGCAGCCTGCAGAGGCAGAGTGAACCAAGCTTTGCAAAGGGAATTTACTGATTTTGCAGCAGAAATATACAGTCTCCCTTGAAAATCATTAAAAAATGACAATCATGGAAACTAATGTTTAGAAAAAGTACCACAGTCTTGATGGCCATCAATTTATTAAGAACTTGATAATGCAGTTAATGTTAACATTATCTATTTAAGGCCCATTTATCTGTTTAATTCTGGAAAGCATAATTATTGTAGCAGAAGTCGCTCCTGCAAGACAGAGAGCTGAAACCAGAAAGAGAGAGAGAAAAAAAAAAGCATTGTGCCAGTTACAGCCCAGCAAACCTGATCCTTTTTAAAACAGAAGGTCAAAGCAAGCTAAGTGACTGGCCCCCACGAGTTGTTCCTTGCATATACCATGAGCCAGCTAAGGAGTCAGCCTGGCAGTGTCACAGTTTCATGGGAGATGGCACCTCTGATTTTGGTCTCCATGACCTCTTGCCCCCATGAAACATGTTGTTCTTGTTTTCTATAAAGGTCAACTCTTCTGTATACCCAGCTTAAAGACCGCAGAGTGGGGTGGAAGGAATATAATGAAATTACCAAATCAGCAGCTCTAAACTTCCTTTCCAGTATGCCACTTTAAGCACTGTATGTTGGCTACGCCTGCTCCTTACCCTGCCAATCTAATTTTTCTTTCCTGACTCTTGAGCACTGGAAGAGCTTTCTCTGAGCTGCTGCCTTTCATCCGGTTATGACAAGAACCATACTGCAGTATGCAGAAGCTTCCACACGTAGACAAATATTCAGCACCAACACCGTTTTACTACGCTCTTTGGAGAGGACACTGCCTTACATGACATGGAAATTACATGCAGCACAAAACAGCCCTGCTTTTGATCAAGGGCTGAAGATGTTACTTTAAACACAACCTGCTTGCCTTCGTAGTCTGCCAACAGCAAAGCTTAGTGCATCCAGCCCACGAGCAGAAGCATGCTGAATCCCAGCCTTCTTTTAAGCCTTCCAGATGTTTGCAGCTGCAGTCCTCCATGAAAAGGTAAAACTGATTCACAGGTTGAATTTGGAGGTAAACACACCTCATCTTACCTTCAAACTTTCTTAATGCTCTTCAAAGACAATAAAGGACACTGTGTTTCATTGTAGCACCAGCCAATCTACTCTGGAGTTGATTGTCCTCGCTCAGGCACGGCTTCCTGTGACATATGGCAATCTTGCCTGAGCACAGACAGTGTAGGAGGGTCTGATGGCAATCGTTATTGCAATTAGCAAACCACACTACTGTATTCATGGTTTACTTTATAGTTCCAACTCTGAACACTGGACCTTTGCTTGAATTCTCTATGTACAGAACTCCCATTAATTAAAATCAAACAGTAAGATATACATATATAAAAAAATAAAAAGAAAAAAAAAATCAATGGTAGAATATGACTCATGTTATTTAATTAATGGGTAATTCCTCACACCAATATGCTGAGAAAGCTTGAACTTCACCTTTAGGATTAAAAAATTCACCATGTGAGAAAATTTGCTTTTTTTCTAATCACATTTCTCCCTAACAGATTTGAAAAACACACGTAAAATCTGTTGGCAAAGTGTTCAAGTACATGCAATCCCTAAGACTGTAAGTACGCTGCTATTGCTATCGAGACCCACCTAGATAACGGCACGAACAAAAAAAATTCCCAGTGCTGCACTCACCAATGTTGGAATACACAAACCACTCTTTTCACTGCAGTTCCTTCAGGTGACGACTACAGCAGCCCGCCAGCCATGCCTTTCTCCTCTTTCTATCTTTCCTCAAGTCATTCATTTGAAAATTACCACACAGGTATCGTTTGTTGAGCAATGTTAAGCGTAGAAGCGCGCGAAGACAAAGTCTGTATTTCATAATAACTCAGCAATATGGATTTTGGCCTTAAGGGTACATTCATTCAAACAAGAGAATAGCAGTCAGAAAGCCCATGAGCAAAATCTTGCAACCTTACAGAAGGAGATGTTCATTCAGGGGTGAACACTCTATTTCAAGTTTAATAAATTTCATTTTCAAAGAATTGCCAACTCACACAAATTTGTCACAAATCTTCAAGTGGGAGATCCTTTTTTTTCCTGCTCACAATGCTAGGGGAAGGCACTTGGTTTCTCACTATCAGTTAAAGTGGTTTGCTTTCAGCTACTGCAGTTTTTCCTCAGTTTAGATAGTTACTTCCCCCTTGTTCTTGCTGGAAGCAGTAAAAAGTGCTGCATCTATATTGTCCCAACATACTAAAGGACAAAATCCCTTGCCAGTCCACAAGTGTTTATCCACAGAGGTCTGAAGCATCATAAATGCTGGAAGGATCATTAGGAAGCTCCAGGACAGCCTAGAAATCCTTACATACTGTATGAAAGACCCTGCCTGGGGAGCATCGTGTCCAAAATCATCCCGGGCTCATAAGACAAGAAGGTTTGGTCCGTAACTCTTCCTGATGATACACCTCCTTGCCCCACCCAGTGTAATTTCCTTTTACTTCAAAAAACATTTGTAACAGGGCAGGATGTGGAAGTGTCTTTTTTTGATAGTGACCTAAGACACAAAAAAAAGGAATTCCAGCAACTTACATCTTCCAGGGGCACAAGAGGGACCCCTTGAAGCACAGAGTTGGGACACATTTCTTCCACTGCCACGCATACACACAGTCTTGCTGGGAGGGAGGAATCCTATCATCTGAAATCTAAGGACAGCAACTCGACATCACATTGGACTCCACTAGACCCTTTCTTAGCTTTCTAGCAGACATACCACCAAATTTTATAGGCCTTCCTAAGTCTGAATGGTGGCTACAATTCTTAGAGCGACTTCTGGCTGCCATCTAAATCCTCCTACTGCTGCTGCTCCATCTGGCACGGCAAAGAACTTAACAATGACTACCTGCTTGATACTCTCTTCAGCATCATCTAACAACTGGGAAGAGACAAAATCAACGAGGGATAAGACATACCAGTTGCACAAAGGGACAGAGGGACTGCAATAAGATATTAAACTGAGCCCAGACGCTCATTTGTGCCCTCTGCCTTACCCCACAGGAGTTGGCATATATTCACAAAGCAAAGCCTCAGCACTGCAGAGTTGTGCTCAAAGAGTTGTGGTTGACAACTCAGAGTTGTGGTTGACACAGGCAACTGTCAAGCAATAGCCAAAGCAGAACAACTGAGCAAGGAATAACAACCTTAGCACATCTTCTCCACAGGGTCTGCGTGGCCCAAGCGCTGGGAATCCCAGAGGACATAAAGATTTGCTGCCATTGCTGTTACCAGCACACCCAGCAACAGAAGGCATGAGTGAATGCTCAGGACTGCCTTGCTGCCCCAAAGAAGTCCCAAGATAATTTCCATCATACAGGAATAAGCAGTTTGCTGGAGAGACTTCATGCCCCAAAGAGGACCTTGCTCATCTGCCACCATCAGGAATAGGAGATAAAAGATGTGTGGCAGCACCTGCTTCCAGACACTGAGAGGAGAACAGAGCAAACTCTCCTCCAGGTCACTAAGAAGTCCCTGCTCCTATCTTGTGGCTGAATCTTCCTTGCTGAACACACCAGATGGAATCTGCTGAACATGGGAAACAGTAATTCGTTTTCACCTTTTAACCTGCTTTTTTATGTCAGCATCCCCAGGAGCGAAGAGTCATGGCAGAGTTGTCTTGTGAGGAGCAGGTATCCCTGGCTAAGCAGAGAAGTTGCTGGATCTTAAGCCTGGAGAAGGTGCCAGAGACAACAGGGGGCCCAAAGGCTTTGTTTTCGTTTTTGCTTGCGTCTGTCTGTTGTTAGGGAAAGAAACAGTCAACATCCTTTTGCAAATTTTACCATTGCATTAAGGGTCTCTTGGGTGGACCACCCAGAGGTAGGATTCTTCATCCAGATACAAGAAGCAGGGAGGAACGAGGGCTCCGAATTTTGTCTACTTTTTTTCCCCAGATACAAGCTGATGCTACAGGAGCAGCCTCTGTTTCTCAGGTACCTTGAAACAGAACACAACAAGAACAATCTCTGTTTACATTCCTTGTCCTGAAATATTTTGCACCAAGTGATAGTTAAAAGGAGTGATGGATGCATTAAATCTGCACAGAGCTGAAGCATTCCAGATGCCTCCATCCAGTCCAGGGGGCTGTCTCACAAGCCTGTGCCCAGTCTGAGCTGGCCACTATAAACAAAGGGGACTGTATGAAAATAGTGTCTAGCTGTGCATTTTTACTGCTGTATCATGACTCAGTAAACTGAGTCTCTTTATGTATTCTGACTATGTTTTGACCAAGATGTGCTGCGCTGTATGTAAACGTTTCCTGCTGTTTGTAGTTGTGGGGTTTTTTAAGCCTCTTAATAGGGCAGGCAGTCCTTGGAATGCCATTAAATGCAGGACTGCATGATCATCAGCACACAATTACTGCGAGGCCAATGCAGTTTGTTTATGCTTGACAATAAAAAGTTTTTACATTTAGGCCAAGCATTTGTGTATTTTACACCATCTTTCTCAGAGTCCTTAGCTCCATCATTCCTTTTTTTTCCCCAAAAGCTGAAGAGCAAGGCCACCTAACCATTCCCTGTTCCTGGCAAGAAGGACATCAGCACATCTCAGTAGTTCTCCATAAAAGAATGAACGCTTTTCGGTCACAGCCCTCTGACACAGTGACAACGAGGAGAGACAACCAGTGAGAGCCAGTGAGACTAACTGCTGAATCAGAGGACTCACAGGATGAGAGAAGAATAGAAAACTTCAGGAAAGCTTCCCCTGGACAAGCCTTGACATTTGGCAAGTATGCAGAGAAATAGTGAACCTCAACCTATGCGTCTTGATTAAGCTTCTTCGACCAAAAGATGCAGCCGTAGCAGAAGAAGCAGAGGAAGTTAGGATCAGAATGGCCGGGCAGAATATAAATTAATATTGTATGACTGAGTCTTGCAATGGCAAATACTTTTTCAGTACTGGCATGTTCCAGCCTATAGGAGCAGAGCAGTGCCTATTAGGGTAATGCTAGTTAGAAACTGTTCATAGGAAGAAAAGAATGGCAGCAAAGATGGGGAGAAATTATTTTTAAAAAAAAGGGCAGAGGGCTGAAAAGGCTAAGGGAATTATTTTATGGCTGGTTAAAACAGCAGAGGGGGTTTATGGCCATGGAGCTGGAGGATCAGGAATCACAATCAAACCTTCAGAACATAAAAGGGATGGAAAATGGTGTATTGAAAATACAGACCATTAAGAACAGAAAAATAAACATAGGTGGAAATTTGGTAGAGTGTTGTCAGAGAAACAAGAAATTCTGAAGAAGAAAACTGGATGAAATGACAGCCTCTGTTAACTGCCTGACCTTAAGAGTCACAGAGTTCCAGTGTCCCGTTACCCTCACCGCAAAGAAGTTTTTTCTCATGTTTATATGGAACCTCCTGTGTTCCAGCTTGCACCCCTTGCCCCTCATCCTATCGTTGGTTGAGACTGAGAAGAGCCTGGCTCTGTCCTGTCATTCTGTGATATTTACACCAGACTATATTTAAGACACCGTTCAACAGTATCTTGAATTTTTCACTACAAGATCTGAATAGTACTTTTTGTCCACACCTAGATAACCATAGTTCAAGCAGGATCTGAAATCCAGTTCAGAAATTCTCAGGCATTGTCTCTTGACATTTAGGAATACGGTCAATGAAGAAGACAAGGCAACCCTGCAGAGGGGTAAGAAACCCAGACTAAACTGTGATGTGCTGTCTATCTCATGCATAGACATACTGTGTTCTGACTTACTATAAGTAAAATGAACAGTATGGAATATGCATTGCAGACGGATCACTTGCTGAGCAAAGCTTCTTGGCATTCAAACACATAGGTAGGAACCATTCACCATGGTTCAGATGTAAAAGGGAAAATAAAGGGAAAAAATTATTTTGTACATCCATAATGCAAATTCAGACAGCATCTGGCTTTTCTGGACAGCTCAGTTTTTAATAATGCAAATTAGTGAGGCATACACTGATTATAAATTTAGAAGATAGTTATCCAAATTCATTGATATTTTAAAAGGAAAGGCTCATCAGAAATCAGTATTACAACAGAGAGGCCCCCTGCTTGAAGCTCTGGCTGGTTGGAGAGCAGCTCAAGAGAAAACAAGAGGTTTACATCAGAGCTAGCCACAGATCTCAGTTGTTATCAGAAGAGATGATCTTCCCAGGTAACTGCCTGCACTCTCTCATTCGAAATACATCTCTACTGGTAGAGCAACAGATTGAGTTTGATGGATATTCTTGTTGCATTCTGAGGTGTGAAGAAAAGGCCTGAACTGTGCATATGCTATAGAAGACAGTTTTCACTCTTACTTCTGGTGGTTCATTGTAGCTGTTACTGCTTTGTTTGTAACCTTTGCACTCCATGATGTCTCTTGAAAATACAGCCTTTATTTCACTGGTTGCCTTCAATTAAAGTGGCATTTCTGCTCTGGAGTATAATCTGTAAAATGACATTTGACTCAGTTTGTCTGTGACTCCCGATCAAGTGTGTTCATTTTACGCATGTAAATGCGCACGCCAGCTACACAGGCACAACCTGATAGTCAAGATGGTTCTTTGCTCCATCCTGTCTCTGTGACTACCCCCTTAACTAGTTCCTGGGTTGCTTCAATGGAACTGCTCATACATAGCTGTGCAGAAGATGCAAAGAATGGATATCATCCATCTTGCTCTACTGTACTTGTTTTGTATATATACATGTATAAAAAGAAGCAGTTAGCTATGCATCAACACATTCCTCTAGAGCTAAAGCAGTATTTGTGTGACAGGTTTTAAAAAAGTTAGATTTCACTTCTAAGTCAGGAAGGATCATGTACTTCATGAGAAGGTTGTCCAGGACTGTGAGACAGGGACTTTTTTTTAAACTTGACTTTTATAAATACTTAAAACACAGGAATACTCCCTCATACTGCAGATAGGAATGACTGCTAGCAGCCTTTGGTATAAGGAATCTGAAAGCAACTGAAAGTGGAGAGGATGAATGAAAGCTCGATGCAGTCACATCTGTACCAAAGGCAGATTTGATCACAAGTCCTCTAGAACATCTTCCTTTTCTTTTTATTTTGAGTTTTTCCCTGAGCAAATAGCATTTCTGAAGAAAATCCCATCTAACCAGGACTGATACTTATCCTCACATTAATCAGTTGTCAAGAGATCACCCCACTTGGATAGCATGATAAATACATCTTAGAACGAACAAAATCCAGTAGGAGTTGGAAAGGACAGCTTGTACATTTCTGATCTGCTTTCCAACACAAGCATAGAGAGTCTTTACAGAACTGTTCAAGACAGGCAGTATTAGAATTCCTCAAAACCTAAACACACTGACTTTATTTTTTCAGAACAAACAGGGTTTTTTAGAGCCGGTTTAAGGGTCTGATGATCTTGAGAGTATTGGAATAGTAAATCTAATTTGATTTCCTATTCATACCTTCATAAAAGGCATTCTGTAAGAATGAAGAATATTTATCCCACTGAAAAGGTATTCCTGGCAGAAATAATTAAAAAAACAAGTCTGAAAAATATAGGAGACATAATGCATCCTACAGAGACCTAGCACACTCTGATGTAATTAATTTTTTTTTTCTCAGATACACATAATTTAAAGATTTAAGAATAAAGTATCCAGTCCTCCAGCCTTTCTAAAGTCCCATCACCATACAGCTTTTAGGGAAATCCATGAAATACCTATTTTGGGAGTCTGAATCTAGTCTTGGTTATTTTGGTATCCACGTGCTTCATGCCTATTAATACTGTATGTCTTTAGCCCCCTAAATCAGTCATTTCCCCCTGGTTTTTTTACATATGTATTTTAATGTCTCTTCTCCTACTATTTCCTTTAGAGGTGAGCAAGACAAAACCTGGAGTATTGCTCAATGTATATTGAGATGACAATTATTCAGTTAACCACAGATCCCTATATCTACTACACAGTGCTCTTCCAGATGATCTTGCATTACTTTCCCATATAGCAATTAAAGCAGCTTTGCAAATAGCTTGTCACATACTTATCTGGAAAATGCTACATTCTAATAGAGGTCAGCTACAGCTACAGCCATGAATTTTGTGCCCATTGTATGAAACAGTAATATCAGTCCATATATGCTGGCTAAAGTACTCAAAGCCTGAACAGATGGCTTGTTCACTGTGTATATAGACTCTTCATGGCCAACATTTTAAGCATAGTGACTTGCCACTAATAAGACACTGGCATGGCTTTAGAAGAACACGATGTTCTTTCGATATTTCAAAACAACATTTCCGCTCTGAAAAATACCAGTAAACACTTTCTGAGTTGTCCAAAAAGAGTATCAGCTGATCCAGAAGATTCAGCCCCAGCAGTATAGGATTATTTTTGTTGTTGTTGTCATTCCCATAAGCTTTTAATTCTATTGTTTTGTCTCTTCAGTTGGAGATGGTATTTCCTATTGAACTGCTGTTATAGTATTGACAACCCAGGTGTTCAGCTTTATTCTTTTGCTCTGTGCAAGCAAAGGGTCTCATATTTGTATTCTGAACCGATGCTTCAAGAATCTATGCATGGATTGCTGCTGTTGTGGATATGTTACCAACCCCTGGAACTTCACTTTGGAATGTAGTACTAATCAAAATCAGCAGCTGTCATTATTTTTTTTCTTCGCTGCTTTGAGAACGTGGTACGTTCCCAAGGATTTTTTTAAATATCAACTACTATTATTTTGCCACGTTAGGTAGTATTTTAGAGCAGGATTCATCTGCCCAAATGTAGATGAAGCTATCTGCACCTGAGCTACTTGTGAGGGCTCTCTTTATAGTCAGTGGAGAGAAACAGGCACTTTTAGAGTGCAATTGATCTTCTCTTAAGATTGACAGCTACACTGTAGACATCTAAGGTTGGATGAGATTAATAGTGTCCCCAACATTTGTTAAATTATGCAAGATTCTATATAAATAGAAGACAAAGTCTCTTCCCTAAAGAGCTTTCATCTTCAGTCAATACATTTTCAGAACTGAGCATCTAAATTGCCTGTCTTTGTCAAGTGCCTCCCTTTGATGTTATTCCATAAGGTGTTCTCTGGTTTTCCTGGACAACACACAGCACTCAAGTGAGAAGGCAGTACAGTCAGGACAGTGAACAGAAGAATTACGAAGAGAATCTCTGAGAGCTGTTTTTCCAGAATTGTGATAGGTAACTTTTTGAAAAGTTTTTATTTATCTTTTTAGAAGTGAGTTGCTATTTGTCAGTTTTAACCGACAAGTGGGAAAGGCAAGTACTTCAAAGTAGAATGAAGAATAGAGCTTGCCTGCAAGAGCCTCCTCTTCTTCCCACATAGGCTGATTCCTCTGGGAGACAGCAAAGTGAAGTAGTGGCTCCTCCTCCTCCTCCTGACTACGCTGTGACATGCATGCACAGAGATATGAGGGAACTAGGAACATTGCTTGTGTCATTTCCCAAGCCTTGGCCCGAGCGCTGAAGAGGCACAAATCCATGGGCCATACATGCCTGACACTAAACTGAAGCTAAGTATTATCACCACTCTTACTTTTGTTAACAAAATTACAGCTCAAGGGCAGGGCATAGTTTTACTTTTCTAAGGCAAGAGACTTGTTTTAGGAAAGGACAAGAACAGCATCTACACTTACATGGAACACACAGATAAAACATTGGAAAACTAAGTTTTTGGTACCTTGCTTTGCTGTAACAAAATAAAAAGTGGGCTCTGGTTATTTGTAGCAAGCAAACATGCACAGTTCAGCTCCTAAGACAAAAATAACATTTTATGTATTGCTATAATGGGAGTTTAAGATGCTAGAGTGAAGTAACTAAACTCAGAAGTACTGCTTTAGACTGCTGAACTAGGTATGGATATGCAAGATAGCTATCTTAGATTTTAGCTAAAGAAATATTTAAATACAGCCATAAATGTCCATATTTCTATGGAGTGCATGAATGACTCCAGGAATTGTTATCATTAAGAACACTAACAGGTGAGCTGTAGAACTCATAATGTTGCTATGTAAAGATTAGAGAAGGAAACCTTTCCAGGTTCAGTTTAAAAAAAAATAAACTCAAAAATTTTGCCTGCCTAATCTTAAATGGACGAGTGGATGGAAACTCACTGGCCTAGGAAAAACCACCACCAACGTGCAACTACTCCAACAAGGTTTGTAACACACCATTTCCATTACAACAGGAGATAAACAAACCAACACCAGACACAAGCTATCCTTTTACACACCACTCTACGGTTTCACAACAAGGTATTTTCACAACCACCATATATTTTTTTCTCCCATACCACCTCCCTGCTCACTTCAATAAACCTAAGCGCAAATGACTTCAGAAGTCTTTTATAAAAACGTTGTGAATTCCAACTATTAAAATATTGCATTCTACAACTTACTCTGCTGAACAAGTGCATAAAGAGCCTATCAACATGTTGTCAGTAACAGTGGTGAAAGACATCTTTTTTTCCCTATAAAAACTTCCTTTCTGACAGGTTTCTGAACCCGACTAGCAGTTTCCAAATGAGTAGTCTACAGCAGATGGAGGTCTAACTTGTGGGGTGAATAAATAAGTAAATAACTTGCTCACAGATAAAGAAATAACTTTGTCCAGAAGCAAATCAGGTTCCTCAAATCAATGCAGGACACATCTATTTGATGAGCTGGACCCTAAAAGAAGTTGAAAAGAGATTATTCTATTGAATATATCATAACTAAAATAACCAATGCAATAATTAAAGTATCCATGGTAACAACAGCAGGGTAACATGTATTTATACTTGTCAGGTAAACCAGTTAAATCAAAGCCCTGGGTTTTTTAAAGAATTTTTCCTACCTCTTCTATTCTGTCACCGAGTAACCAGTCCAAACAGAACATTCTTGTTCAATACATAAAATCTCTTCAGTGCATATTTAACTATTCAAATTTAGCTAACATACTATTTTTTGCTAAAATATAAAGCAAAACAAGATCTCAGTCACAACCACAAAATCTTTTTTAATGTATTCCTTGTGCTACTTCTGAATATTAATAAAAATTAATAATTAATTTTGCCTTTGGCATTGCAAGATATACTAGTTTTAATTAGTGTACTGTACTCCTATACAATTAAAAAATAATTGATGTCCACACTTATTGGCGGTCTCTGTGATCTCTTTCCCTGTTGTTGTCAACAAATGCCTCAAAAAACAAGTTCAAGAATGTTTTGCTGTCCACTTGATTTACACACCAAAAGTAACAGACAAATCTTTTATGATGAAACAGAACAGTTTTCTGTTTAAATTATACACAAGTATATTAACTAGAAAGAGAAAATGAAAAGCTGATGGCTTGAAGATATAATAGAAAGACTATCAAAATGTTTAGTCTATCAACAAATTTGCCTGGAATGTATCAGTGGGTAACAGAGTATTTCAACTTAAATACAGTGGCCATCTTGCATTTGTCATGTCAATCCTACTGAGCATTTACTGCTGATGTCCTCCTTGATCAGTTTCAGTTATTTAAATTCAGCATATCACGTTACTGTTTTCCTACATCATATTAATTGTACCATGAACTACTTCATTATATAACAGTGAAGTCTCTCTCGCTCTGAAAAAATGAGTCAAAGAATTAAAGTATAAATTCCCACAGGGAAAAAAACTAACTTCCCTTCAATGTATTTGCATCAGGAATCTTGAATAAATATAAGTTTTCTTTATTACAGCCACTGAAACAAAGACACTGAGTCCCAGATGTAAATTCGCCAGCAGAGTTATGAAACAGAACAAAAAATACATACGGTAAAGAACAACCCAAACCCAAACCCAAACCGACTACTCCTTATCTAATCCAGAAGTTCAGGCTTGTAACTTGAATCGAGGTCAGAAAATGGATCCAGAAGAGACATTTTGGAGCATGACAACAGCTAACTGAAAATCGCTGAGCTTGTTTTTCCAATATCACACTACTACACACCTCAGAGTCAGTCACAGGACAAGGGCTAGATAAACAGATAAACAGAAAAGCAAAAAGGTTTTCGACAACACAGGAATAAAAATGCTTTTTTTCTTCTAATCTAATCCACATACTTATAGAGTAGCAAACGTGAAAAATCAGCAAATCAGATATTTATTTAATTAATGCTTTTATCATGATTAATGATCACAGTGCTCATTTTAACTAAGAAATGGATAGTAATTCAAGTAACGTATTTAAATAAATATCACTGAAGAACAGAAAGTATTAGACAGTACATTCTTATTTCTAAAGATTTTTTGAAGTTATGTGTGTATATATGTGTGTGTATATAAATATATATGTGTGTGTGTCCCCATCATGCACGCACGGCGGGCAGCCTGGAAACATTACCTGCTGCTTAGGACCAAACCTTTGGTTTGGCTGCTCTGCCAAAAAGTGCAAATGCCTCAATTACCAGAGAGAAACACCAGTAAGCTGCATATTTTAGAACAGATCTTTGATAGGTTTGAAGGCAAAGCTTATTATTGAAAACAATCAAACAAGAAAACAACAGAGTAGTAAGTCAGAGGCCCATGGACACTGAGGGGATGACTGAAAAGGCAGGTCCCTTACCCCTGTTGTGTGGAGAAACGCTTGCTACCAAGAAGTTTGGCTGTGAGAAGCCAGAGCTGTAGGGCTCCTGGAGACCTGGCAGGACCAGGAGGCCTCAGTGGCACTGAGCTACCTCCTGCCCCTCTGCCCGCAGCCCAGGGTCTTCTTGGCCACACTCTGCTGTGGGATTTCCAGCACTGACCAGGGGCTACGCCTGGTACTTGGCGTACTTTGTACTTTGATACTTGGTACTTTGGTACTGGTACTTGGTTCTTTGCTACTGGTACTTTGCTGACAGCCCCACTGCACTGCCCAGGCCAAGGGCCCTGCGCTGCTCCCTGTTCCCCTCCCCACAGCTCCCCAACAGATCTCTTCAGAAAATACGGATGCTTCAGGAGTGTTTTCTCTTTTCCACAAGTTCACGTTTGTGCCCGCTTGCTCTTTTTCCCCCCCCTGGGCATCTGCCTTTGAAGTAGCTATCCTGGGAACTAAGCCCTGACTTCAACACAGCGGCCTCCTGGCTCCCACGGCACACACATCCATCACCTGCCCATGAAGCCCAGTAGCCAGGCCCTCTGCACAGCCCAGGAGAGCTCCGACACCCTTCAGCTCACCCCCCCTAACCACGGCAGTTAACTGAAAGCTTTGGTTGCCTAATATGGCAAGGTGGTACTTGATAAAAATCGCACTCGTTCTCATTAAAAACAGCCAAGAGGCCTCAAAAACCCCGCTGGCCGCAGCCAGGCTACCACGCTCTAGATCAGTCACCACCCCTCTGCAAACGGTCTTGGCACTGCTCTGTGATCAGTGCTGACTTTAATGCTGTTTCCTTAAGTGGATTTGCACTAAAACAGAGCAAATGGAGGATACTGCTCTATAAACTCAGAGCTTTCTAGTTAGAAGAATGCCCCAACATTCAGCTTAGTGTTTGTTTGTATCGTAACGGCATGGTTACAATTAGTACAAGTACAATGAGTCCATAAACACTTGAGCACTGACAATAAACTTCCCTTTTAACCTTCCTCGCTATCCTCAGTTCAGGGCAGACAAAGTAATAAATGCAATCCAAAGACAACTCCTACAGAAGGTCTCAGTACCCCAGCCAGGGCTCCAGAGGTCTACTCCTAGAAGTTTTGAGTACAAAAACCTTCTCTCCTCATCATCATATATTTTTTCCCAGCTCTCCCAGTGAGGCAGTCCTGAACAGGATGCTTTTCCCTTTTTATTTATGTGAATTCTCATGACATGTCATGCACCACATTCATAGCAATCACTGACAGATAGTTAAAGTTTCTAACGGGCTACAGGGGAAACCATTTTCCACCAACTCTTCTCCTACATGCCAGGATAAAATATATCTTGCAGACTAAATCTCTTCCCACTTGTATCCTGCCAAAAAGTGTGGGGTTTGTTTTTTAAATGAGGCTTGAATGAAATTCCATTAGCTATTCCTGAGCTATGGCAGAATAACTATTCCAGCATAAAAAAAAAAAATAAAATCTAACCACAGATAATTGAACTTGTCTCAAACATGAGTTGTTTTCTGGAAACATGACATGGGAATAGACTTTAGTATAACGGCAAAGTTATTTGGTTTGTACAATCTACAAGGAATCAAAATCAGTTAAAGACCACTTGAAACTGTAAGGTATGTCAGTGCCTCAGAAAAATATTTTTAGATCAGCTGAGATGCTTTAACCATAGATGTCTTCTTCATGGATGGATGAATATACCCGTTAGCTCGCATGGTTTACTATCTATGTATGTGGAAAGCCTTCAGAACTCAGAAAGTTATTCCAGAATTGCTATCATCACTTTTTAATTCGTGATATGCCTTTTCAGTAAAATGTAAGAAGCAAAATTATTTCATTAAAAAGTCAAAAGCATCATTGTTTTATCCATGTTTATCCACGTTATTTTTTGGTGATGTTTTATACTGTTTTGAATGCTATATCAATGTAAGCACTGAGAGATTTTACATTTAATTTGCTGTAGATAATGAATGTAAATAGACAAGGCATGTTTTCACCCAGGCATGGTAAGAATTACAGCACATTTCCTCTAAGTACAAAGTAAAATTAACTGGATTGAGTTTAAGCTTCAAACAGCTGAGAGAAAACGAGGCATTTTATCCAGGCCACAGTAAATACAAACTTCATTTGTGTTTGTACTTGATGCATCCAAAGGTATATTCAGCACTGAAGTCTTCATGAACCCATGAAGATCACAGTTCATGGTTTTCTCTGTGGCTCACCTTACTTCTTGACAGTCTTCTTGCTGCAGACATTGTACTGGGAGTCGGGCAAGAAAGGGGGTGACAGCCTCAGCCTCCATACTTGCCACTGCAGATGTCTCTAGGAAAATACACGGATAAGCCATCCTGCTACCCAAATTCTGCTCTGATCCCCTTCTCATAGCTTGGAAAGAAAACTGGATTTTCTCCAAGGCTAGACAGGTGGCAGGGAAATATTTTTTGGTTAATTACCTCAGAATGCTGGGAAAGGTGTGCTGCTACCTCATGTCTGCATTGCGCTGCCTCACACTGGTAATTAAGCTGATCAGTACTGGTACATCTACCCACCAATCAAAGCTGGATATAAGGGATATTTTGAGGAGACAAAGCATTAAACAGCATTGAATTAAGAGTTTGGGTAATCAAGATGGCACATGTTCTACTTGAAAAATAAGGCCAATCCTTCCAAAAGAGGGACAGCTGGCATGCTGAAAGTCAATCTTAACTACAAGAAATGTGTTTCTTGCTTTAAGAGTCACAGTTGGGGCCTCTGTGCAGGCTTGTAGCTAATGAGTTGATAATGTCTCCTTCAGGAGAAGGGAAAAAGGCCACTACTCAAATTCTCCTTGGTTCCTCTTCATTTGGGATCCTGGCAAATCAAGGTTGGCTCTAATATTTTTATAATGACCGGTCTTGCTGATGGTGGACTCAGTGACAAGCACACTCAACCCAGCCTTAAATTAAACACAGCTTTGTAAGTGAAAAATTGGAGACTACACATAAGCGGTTCAACTGAAATTAGGAAAACCATGTGCTTTTACACAGCATGCATGTTTTCAGCATTGCAAATGTCTTACTGTTCCTGAATACTGGACTAACCCTTCATATTGTGACATTCTTGAACATACCCAAATTTAAACACTATTATTTTTAATGCACTGTTTTCTGTAGGGAATACCATCACAAAGTCAATTTTGTATCATTAACAACAGAAAAAGTGAGATTTTCTGCTATTGGTGCTGCCAAAAAAAAAATGCAGCTTCATGTATTTCTCTACAGTTAAGTATGAGAGATGTTCTCTTTATTTCTTAGACTAAATAACCTGCTACCCTGCCGAATCCACACAAATGTAAAAACAAGCACAAAGATGCCAAGTTAGTGACTCTCTTAATATTTTCCAGAAGAAGAAGAATTTGGCCCAAGCACAAATACACAGTGTGGCACTTAATGTTTACTTTACCTGCAAATTACTGCACGTATTGCACGTGCAAGTAGCCAGTGTCCAGGCTTCACAGTGGGCAGGTTACATATTTTCAGTCATTTCTGCTATAGTCTCCATACATAAAGCGAATTAATTACTTGGTCAAGTTAGGCACACAATTAAGCACGTACATGTTTATAAAACTGGCCCTTAATATTACCTAACCTGACAATGCCTGGACTTACCCATAACATACTAGGCAAGATATTTTTAGAAACAGGCTGCTTCAGCCTAAAACACAAACTGCAGCTGAGCTTAAGAGTAGTAATCAGTATTAATTGCAGTATTCCTGGGAAATTTTTTAACATAAATCAAATTAATAGATTGCACAATTTCTAAACTGTTACTCCCAACAAACTTTACTCTAGATAAATAATTGCTTACACTGCTTTTTAAAGACATTCCTGCCAAGTTTGAGTTAGAAACAAGTCTCAATCCTAAAAGAAAAAAAAAAAAAAGTAAATCCAGCATTTGCTGAATGTAACTGTTGCTTAATATAAAAATGCTACAGAGAAATGTGTTAACATGGCAAGTTGAGATCAGAGTTCAAGTCTCACATGCAGAGGTGATACAACTTGAAATGCTGCTAGACCAATCTTCTAATAAACATGAACAATACAATCAAATAAATTATATGAGGTCATTAAAACTATTAAAGTCATTCATCAAACAGCAAACAGATCTTTTGATTTTCGGGAAAATACTAAGACTCCAAACATCCCCCTGCAGTCTCTTTCATCATTTCAGTAATTTTCAACATGAGTCCATCCTCGTCTGAATCTGCCCTACGCTGCCTCCTGCTCCTCCCCCACTTCTCCTCTAATAGTGTTCAGAGAGAACTTCAAGATGTGGGCTAATGGAGCTGGCATGGGTTGGAGTTTAATATTGCATGTGCTTAACTTTTTGTGCAACTGACCAACATGACATGTCTAACTGTATAAATGGAAGTTTTATGGTGATAAGATCAGTAGTTACTGAGATATTTATGTGACATGCTGACAGATATAAAACTACAAAGCTTGCTTTTATGCCTTACATCCTCTACAAAAAAAAAAATAAATACTAAGATGATGGGTCACTTTGAAGAGAATTTATTATCTAAATTACCTAATACCTGGCTAAGTTCTAATATGCAAGATGAGGGCTCAAAAATGCTATTAAAACTATGAACTTTAATTTCAGAGGATCTTAGTATTCCCTGCCAAATGGGGCAGAGCACAGCCAGTTTGCTTCTCTCTCTCTCTCTCTAGATCACAGTGCTGTCAACCAACCAAAAGGAGAATGATGACAAAAAACAGAAAAAGGCTCAAGATAATCTCTCTCCAGTTTTTACACTCCGTAGGTTTAGGTCTCTCAGGGAGATTCTCATCACTGCTGAGGTGGAGGAGGAAAGCTATCTGAGAGGAGAGAAGGTCAAGATTAAAGAAAACATATTTATTTTTGTGTGTGTATACACACATACATATATATAAGTATAATCTCTGGGTGAAGTCCCTTTTCCTTTTTGATCTGGGGAAAACCAACCTCAGAAACTCTTCCAGAACAGATGACAACGTTTCCTGCTGCTAGAAAGCAGCTCCCCCCCTCCCCAAGCTGTGCCCATAACTGAAGTTAAAAGCCTGCTCTACTTCCTTCTTTATTTGATGTGAATGTTGCTTCACTCACTGACTAGGTGGGCAGCTGCAGCAGTCAGGAAAAGAAGGGGGAACAGCCTAGTGGCAGCAAAGATGGGAGAAAAATAAAAATATTTTGTAAAAGAGAGATTTGTAGGGAAACATAAAGCCAGAAGGAAAGGAAAACTTCAGGAGACACAGTGTGCAAAGAATACTGACCCTGAGAACAAGGTGACTCAGAGGAGAAAAGAACCTGCAGACTGGGGGAAAGTGCAAAATACTCAGCTCTTTTTTCCTGCTTTTCTTCCTATGAGGTCAGACCCTTCCACGCTAGAGTTTGGTGCCCATCATCCCCACCCAAGACGTTCCCACATTTCCCACAGGAATGATGACTTGCGTCACCCAGGCCAAGAAAATCAACTACCTCTCCAGCATCTCAACAACCCCTTATAATCATCCCCTGTAACCCTTCCACATCCACACCCCACTCCTGCTGTTCCCATATCCAGACACCAGCAGGAACACCCCCCCACAAACATCTGCTACAAATGACCATTCTTTGTGTTTCAGGCATGATGGAGAAAACAGTGAATCTTGAGTGAGAAGATGTGTTTTACTTAGTTCATCCAGCACTTTTGTTTTCTAGTTTCCCACAAATCTCTCTGTTTTCTCCTTAAGCCTTTCTGCCGCAGCCTTCTTGTCTGAAATATCTGATGGGAAGGAATAAAAGTAGCAGTGGAATCCAAAGGATAGTGTGGAATAAAGAAACAGAAGAGCATCGAGTGTTCCTGTCCCCAAAACCAATGTACAGAACCACCATGTCTGCATGTCAATAAGCAGGACACACGAAGGTTCAGAAGATGTTGGGAGTGGACACTTAGCCCAGGCTTTGCCATTTATAATTGCAAAGAAAGTGCTGGATTTTTTGAAGGAGAATAAACGTATAAATCTTTTTAGAGGTACAGGATATGTAGCTTTTTTTTTCTTTTATCAATTCCTGTTATCTGCAACATTTAGGAGGTCAGCCTGAATCATTCCCCCAGCTCTAAAGCAGCCGTGCTTGCTGCTGGAAGAACAAAATGGGAATTCTCATGAGAATACTTAGACCTTGTTTAAAAATAAAGTGTCTAATGGTACATCTCCCAATTCTTCACCCATCTCAAAAGTCTTTTTCAGAGAAATCAGTGGCATTGTTAAAGTTCTGTCGTGATTTTTCTGGCACCATCATTTCACGTCTATTTTGGATAGCATCAGAGAGACGCTGTTGGTCGTGTCAGCTGACCATGATGCTTAATATATAATGAAGATTCTTGGCGACTCCTCTTGTGTCAGCAGGAATACGTCAATTCCTTTGTCTTCAGCCAATACACACACCCAGGGCTGATTGCTCAGATACTGGTGGTGGCTCATATATGAGCTATCACCTAATGAAGAGACAGAGCTGACAGAAATAAAATGCTAATAATTGCAATAACCTCATATTTTAATTCAGCCAAAAAAGTACTAAAAATATTGCTCAATAATTTCTGGGCGATGGTACCACCAGTCACAACCCAAGAGCTGGTGGCTCCAGCTGCCTCTTAAAGTGAGATATGTCACATTGAACTAAAACCTAATCTCACAACACAAATGAAGTAGTAGAAAAACAGTACTGCTGTCACTCGAGACAAGTTGGGGTAAATACATGAGAATGGAATCTGAGCATTAATTGGCATGATCTATATGGCCCACACTATATATACTTTGGGTTAAACCGATGCACCGAATAGGAAAACGGCAAAACATACAACAAATCTCCAACCAAACAGAAACTACCTGGATTTTCTCCTCCTATCCAACATTTTTCCTGCTCATTGCGCAGGCACAGCCTCGTGCTTTGAAACAGTTTTGCCAAGCAACAGTCTGTTAAAGTACACGTAAATGTGATTTTATTTAGGGGACATTAAGGATGCATGTGACAAAAGAGTAACAGCGTATCAGCCACGAATTAAAATCCGTTACTGTATTTTAGTTTATTGATCTACTGTAAGCTTCTCAGCATTGTCTAATTTAAATAAAACTTCAATTTGTAACAATACTATAAATAGAAGGCAATATTGATCAGAGTGCCACCAGCCTGCTGAACTTTTGTTATCACTGAAGCCTGACCAGTTAATGTCGAATGTTACAATTTATTACACTGCAAAGTAGAATACAACACAATAGCATTTAGATTTATAAACAAAGATATGCTGAACTACTGAATGCAAGTTCAGTCAGCTCCGAACAAGAAGGGTGTTCTGATTTACTGGTACTCCACAGCACTATTTCCCTACCTGGGGCAATATTTCATCACCTCTCTGATACAAACACTTGTTAACTCTGCTGAAGATTGAAGAATTTGATTTCTTTTAGGCTCTTCTAAACCCTAGCAAAATATCTGATGTCCATCAGCAAACATTCATCATTGTGGTGGTAGGTTTTTTTGAGCTTTTGAGGAGCATTATCAGTTAAGATGGGCAAATGATGTCCTGGGAGACAGAACCTTCATAACAAATAGTAGCAGATACCATACCCTTAATACCACTTCTTTTCCTCCCCTCTTCCCTTTCACAGGAGTAAAAACTGAAGTAAACAGACATGAAAACAGCACACTTACAGGTAAATTCCACATTTGGGGCTGTTGTCAGGGAGCAAGCAATAAAATATTCTCTGGACAAAGAATATTTCCTTACAGATTTTCTGCTCCTGAAGGTGCATTGTTTCAGGGAAATCACTGAGTTGCCTTGAAGCAAGCTCGGTGTCCCTGCACTCACCAGCCAGGGAAGCACGGGTGCTGCTTTTCAGAAGACGTGAGCTCATCATTCTCTTGCATATGGGCGAGAGGTGATCATAATCCATCAAGGTATGGCACGAACTGCTCAGGCACTCCAGGAGAGAACTCCTATGGCAGTATTCTAACAGAGGAAAGACCCCATCTGCCAGCACAGGAAGAAATACTCATGTGAGGGCCGTGCATTTACCACTACCTGGTAAAAATCTCAGAAGTATGACTCTGCTAGTTATTCCACCCAAACTCCTACATGATTCGGGATAGTGAAAGGACTTTGCGTTGGTGAACTGTGACGTGGATCTGCCTGCGCATGTTAAAATGGGCACCAGAGAAGGGATCTGAAGCTCAGAAGGTAGGCTGAACCTGAACACAACCTGCAGGAGGTACCCTTCAAAGCAGAGAAGGCTCCTTATCCACTTTGTCCTACCAGGGCAGACCTCTTCCTTCGCCTCCCTCTGACCAAACATTTTGAACAATTTCCTGCAACCCTTCCTCCTCGATGCAAGCCCGTCCCCGTGCTCTGTCACAGCCAGATCCTGCAAGGAAAAGGTCTCTTCTCCTCTCATCACAGAATTCTAACTGTCTTCTTGGGAGGTCAAAGCCTCTCCTGTGCTCCCTGCTCGGTTTCTGCTGCACCCACACATCAGCACGTGGCACAGAGACTGACTGCAACCCAGGTGACCTCTTTGTAAATAGAAATAACCTGTGCTACAAACCAAACCACAAACAGAAACCTGAGAGCATCTGTCCAGGAAATGCTCAGTTTTCTCTAAGGAGAGCTAAGCCATAGTTCACTGGGGATGAAGCTGCAAGAGAAGCTGCAGCCTTCAGCAACAGCCCTCTTTAAAAAGGAATGCCAAAGAGGCAGAAACAACCAAACACCCACCGAGGCCCCTGCTGAAAGCAGGGAGGATGTGCAACAACTTCTGCTACAGAACTTTGCAGGGAAATCATGTCCATAGCACTGATACCACTCTTCTTTGAATTAGAAAACAATAATGTAAATAAAGTAGTATTACTGTGCACACGTCTTGAGAGAATTTTCTCTCTCCAGAGCTCAACGTCTATTAGCCTTCAGCCAAAATAAAGGTCACCAGACAGCAGATTCTCCCTTTTCTTTCTTTAACAGAGAATGTAATCCAGTCTGACGCTTTCAGACTGGGGAATTATTTTTTTTAATTGATAACTGTAACTAAACCACTATTACTGCTTTTTAATTTTCCTGGTTTAAAACAAAAGGCAGGCATTTTGAAATGGTGTCAGGTAAATGGGACATGATGTCATGGGAGTTTCATGGGCAGGGAATGCCATTATTAAATAAACCTTCTAGTCTTTCGTTCAAAACTCAGCGTATCTCTAGGTATTTTTGATACTATCAGGTTAGGGGTAACGTGGTCTTAATACGTTTACTATTTACAGGTGCACGCAATCCCAACATGCCCTGACACATGTAAATTTGCTGACACTTCCACTGCGCAGGCATTCCTGCAAACACAGTGCATCCCTCCTCAGTAAAGCAGCACAGGAGAAAAAAACCCAAACACAACCTACAACCTACAACAATGTTTTAAAGCTTCATTTTTAGATAGTGCAGATATTTTACACAACGCAAGAGACCCCACCTAGAGAGATCAGACAGACTGAAAATTAGTAAGACTGCCTGTGCAGGAATTTTAGAAGAATTTGGCAAATGTAACTGACATTTGGTCCCTTTCTGCTTAAAACATAATTTGATGTGATAATATTTGGCAGTTCTTTAAAGCCTCTTTCTAGAAAAAACAAATTCTAACTCCAAATCACATCTTAAATTAAATTTCCACTTGAATAATTCCCTAACTAT
>WUAM01000029.1:1010496-1017996 GCA_024336885.1 Actenoides hombroni
GCTCCAGCCCCTTCCCCAGCTCCGTTGCCCTTCTCTGGCCACGCTCCAGCCCCTCAATGTCCTGCTGGGAGTGAGGGACCCAAAACTGACCCCAGGGTTCTTCCCAGTGCTGAGTACAGGGGGACAACCACTTCCCTAGTCCTGCTGGCCACGCTACTGCTGAAGCAAACCAGGACTTCTGACACTTGCCTTGTGTTAAGGGGCACTGCTGGGGCTACGGTGGATGAAATGATGGATCGAATGCCTGCACAATAAGCTTTTCCCCAAGAGGTAAGGGACAACAGGGTGTGGCAATACCTTGAGAGCGGAGGAAGGTAAATGGTCCAGTTAGCAATAAAGGTTGACCATTACAGTCCAAATAATTCAATTTGCAATACTGTAAATCTGCTACTGCAGAATATAATATCATCAAGACTGCATCTATCCTAACCCACTGATGACCTCAGGGAATTTTCAAGAATATTACTTCTATTTTCTGTCCTTTCATCCCTAATGTATACAGGCAGACTTAGCTATATCTGCAACAAGAGAAGCCATTATGTCTCAAGAAAAAAAAAAAATGACCACTCCCATTATCTGAATGCCAAATTTCATATATTCAGTTCACCAATATCCCACACGAGCCTTTCAGCTAAGCTGCTAAATGAGATGGGCTCAGATCTCTAAAATTACTAGGATAGAAACAACATTTTTGTCAACCGCAGCATGAAACCAGAGCAAGAAAAACATAGCTGACATGCTAAAGTATGAAAAACTGCCATTATATTTAAGGAGTTTCTAAGAAAGAATGTTACATTTAGTCTTGCGAATAAATTCACAGATTTACCACGCATCAGACATTAGGCTTTATTTTTCTGTATAAAATAAATACAGCTGGAGTATAAGATTATGACTTCACTATTATTTCGTAAAACCATTTAATTTAAACAGAGATGCCTATTCACCTGATACCATAAAAATGAAAGCAAAGAGCCATCAAATTATTGTTCAACACAAGCACCCTGTGCATGAAGACAACATAGGTACGACTTCCTTGTGAAACTGCTGGGTTTTATCACTGTTTAATGATTTGTTGCACTATTTATAGGATAAACAATAAATCTAACATGATTCATCATATTAGCCAATAAATCATGAGACAAATCATTAGGCAGAGTGATAAAATCAAGTGTTTTAGAAATAAGTTAATCTACGATGCCAATGCCTAATCTAAACAGTTGCTTAAAACCCCTATTTACTAATCATTTTTACATAAAGAAAGACTGATGATTATGTAGATTAAATGTGTATTTATTCCTACAAGCAGTAGATAATCACATGTTCTCTGCTGGTCTGTTTAGGAAAAAAAAAAAAAAAAGGGATTTAAAGAATCCAGTGGGGAAAAAACGTAACATTTTGATTGTATATTTACGAAGGGCTGTCTGAAGCAGTTTAGGGTCTGCCTTAGATTTTGGTGAAGAAATAGTTAATTAAAAGCACGCTGCCAGGCTGCTGGACAGATAGTATCTTCAGCTCTGAATCCGGTAATACCCTAATTAACAATTTCATTAAGACTTGATGGCTGGTTCTAATGCTGCTTCATTCTTCAGCCTGAATATAACCCCGTAGTCTTTCTCGCTTGTGACAACTGTGTTTATAGCTTCTCTACCCATAGAGCTTCGTGGCACTTTGAATTATGCTCAAGAGTATATGGGCATCACGTCACATTTGTGTGCCTGATATCATACGTGACTAGCTGCGCTCCAGCCAGGGTCCTTAATGTACATTCTACAGATGGACTACCCTCTGAATGCTTAGCCAGATATTAAGTTAAATCTTTTTGGAGTCAAGCTTGTTTCACATCAGTTACACAAACATATTGGTTCCTTTAAAAGGACAAATGCACTGGGAGTCAGACAGGGAATCCAGGTTGGAAATCTGGGAAAATCAGTTTAAATTTTAGTTTAACCTTTAAATTTGAAAAATCTCTTCTCTGGGAATTATTGGTATCTGTGGAGGGTTTGTTTTCATTTACTGTAGCCCAATGAGAAGTAGCTGAGCAATATTTATCCAGAAGTAGGAAAGCAGCATAGTTGCTTTGACCATGGAAGAAACAAAGAGCAAGGCAACCTCCTTCCCCCTCACTTTCTGTTTTGTATTAAACCGCACCAAATCTGACAAGATAGTGACAAACCAACACGACAGTTTCTAGTTAGGGATTTTTTTTTTCCTCAAAAAGAAAAACAGGCAACATTGGTATGGCACTGCCATTCTATTGATCATGCTGCTACTATCTCATACATACTGTACCTTCTCAATAGGGCTAATCTTGAGAGCCAGGTATTTTCCTCTAACTGAGAGAATATGTTTGAGTAACAAAAGCATCTGTAAGGAGGGCTCTGACCTGTTGTTTACTTGTCACACAAGAGTGGGGTGGACAAACCCCTCCAGCTGACAAAGCCCAGGGCGGGGGAAGGGTAAAGGATATGGTTGGGTTTGTTGTTTCCTTGCTTTTGAGCTCAATCCCTACAGGATGTTTCGTAAAAGACGACTGGAGGAACGACAGGAGTTTGATGCTTTATGCAGCATAGGTGGGGATCACTGTTTGCATCTTTGTTGGGTTCGTAACGCGCAGACAACTCATACATATAAAATGTAATATCCAGGAGCACACCAGAATCATATGCCTGCGGTCCCTTGTTATTCTTTTAGAACCTGCTTATCTTTTGCTTCACTTTTTCCTGATGACACTGAAGGTCAGATTTTTAAAGGCACTTAGATGCCTCATTTTATTGAAATCAATGGGAGCTAGGTGCTTAAATATCTTTGAAGAACTAGCCCTTTAATGTTTATTAACAACGCCTCAGATGAGGGTACATCCCAGAAACCATAATAATTGCTTTCCTTTATTAACTGTGGTGTGTAGAGATAAGATAGAATCAAGTCCTCAGACTCATCACCTCTCAATGATTTCCTAAATGAGATCAGTTCCCACTTACATCCTGAATGACCAAGGGTGACTAAATCAGAGCAATGAAGTACATTTACGTCCTTGAAACTCAAATCATCTCGCAGACAATCCTCCCAGTGTTGCTGATTCACATATTATCAAGTCTCAAAATGTTTGGTGTTTCTCTCCGACACTCAGCTATAATCATTTTAGCTATAAAGAGAACATCTCCTTTTTCTCTTAAAATTGGAGCTGGTTTTTTTTTTCCTGTGGGAGCTTAGACACTCATGTGCTAACTATGGAACTACAGGTAAAATGAGATTATTGCCTTGTATGCTTTTAAGTCACATGTACCTTGCTCATCAACTCATGGCACCAAGCTAAGAGGCCTCCAAGTCATCCATGAGGTGCAGAATACATCTAGCATCTTTGGACAACCAAATGAAAAACTCAGGAAAAAACAATTCTAATAGAAGCCTTTGGATGACTGGTAGGGAGAAATAAAGAGACAAGGCGGGATTCTTTTCCTGGCAGACCTTCAGCATTGATGGAGAATCTTTTCACCCTTTGGATCAAGCTCTAAACCGAACCTCCTAGGGCTGGTCTATCCCAACATTTCCCCTTGTTCCTGGAGAGGCAGATTTCCATCAGTACTCACGTCTACCTTTTGCTTAACTAGGTTACTGCATGATTGCTGGCAACCTTTCTTTGTCTTTGTCTCCTATAACCTTAGAAGCACACGTTCTCCTCTAGAAAAATCTCTGCTGAGTTTTATGCACCTTGTATACCAACCAAGACATCTTCATGCTTTCAAGAGAAAGTTATACTGGTGCCTTTTAAGTAATTTACTGCATTTTTTTTTTCCCCTGCTGTGATACTCTCTTTCAATGCTGTCTCTATTTTACTCTTCCTTTTCTCTGAACATTTTACTCTCCCTCTATTTTTCTATATTTCTCTCATTAATTTCTCTCCAGCTCTCCACACACATTTCTCCCTTTTCCATACTTGCTCAGTTCTGCTTTTCACTTTCTCTACTGCAACTGAGTTGATCAACATTAGACAGAGGGAGTGGCAATCACCACAGGTAAGATAGCTACCAAAATTTTAAGTCGCTATGTCAAATCCATGTTCAAATTACTTTGGAAAACCACTCGATGAGACTGATAAGATTGATGAGATTGTGAGGGTTTCTACCCTTCCCCCAGGCATCTGCTCATTCTACTTTCTGCAATCCTCGTGCTCTCTCAGTCTCACAGGGAAGATGCCAGAGGGAACAGAAATAAGCTGCCAGTAGCATTTCACCCAACTACTCCACTCTGACCGGACAGTTTCATATTAGGATCAGCAATGAGGACTTGACCAAGGGTGTCTTCTCATTCCCTCCTCGCTGCCTTCTCAGCCCCGCTGGTATCCTATAAAGGAGCCCTCATCTGTGACAACAGTTCTGTTCCTTCACTGTGATTTCTTCCTATCCACCCACAGTGATGGACCAACAGACCATCACTCTGGGCAGTGAGCATTATATGCTAATACATCAGGAGATGTATTTAGAGCAGCACCAGCTGTCAGAACAGTGAAGGGGTTGAGTTCAGACTTAACTCATTGCAAGAGGTTCTCTCAACTTTTCACACCCCCTTGCCTGTAACCACCAACATTACTCAGGTTTCAGGGCTTTTTTTTTTTTTACATTTGTTTTTAGCCTAATTTTCTTTCCTCTTTGTCAATCTTTCCTGGAAGTCTCACTCTGCACCTGAGATACATGAAACACGGGGATTACTTTTTCATCAGTCCAGAACTGCTAAGGAGCAGATTGGATTCGTGTTCCACTTCTGCAGAAGCAGGGAAACTCCTGGTCACACCACCTCTTTAGAAAGAGCTGTTTCTAAAGCCTGCTAAATCAATTTTAACACTCTTCTGTCTAATACCAACATAAAGCACGGCCCTTGCGTGGATTTCATTAGAGCCATGCCATCGACACAAAGCACACAGAACGGGACTCCACTGCTAGAAACCCACTCACTAACTCAGTAAAGTCAAGACTGACTGGACAGGCACTTCTAAAAATGACATTTTTGAGGTATTATGATCAGCAAAACTACCCCAACAGTCATCCACGGAAAAAATTACAATAGTTGAAGTACCTGCCTTGTTCAAAATGCCTGTTGGAAGTCAGCAGATACTCTGTGAACGTTTATATGCAAGACCAGGGGCATTTCACACATTGATACCTTTTTCTTCCTGCCACTGTTCAAGCCAAGTGATAATCTGGGAATTGCATGGCTAAAACTCTGAGGAGCACTGAAATTGTGTTCCTAGAAGTTTATGTATATCTAGACTTCAGGGTCAGGGATTAAGGGGTTCTTATCTAAAACAGCCAAAAGTATTTCTAAAGTAGAACTGAAAAAAAAAAAAAAAGCCCAACATTTTACAGCTAATTACTTTTTTAAACATATTTTAAACAGAAACACATCACCATATTTTCTGTGGGCTTGAAAGCTTATGTTAAGTTTCCAAATAAGTCAATTCTATAAAGATAACATCTTTTTTTTTTTTTTTAAAAAGTGTTGCAAGCTAATACTGTACATAACAAATAAGCCTTAATTAAAATTTAAATTGAAATCTGTATTGGCTAATCAGTCCTGAACGGAAATATTTTAACACACGGTTTTCAAAAGCTCTCTGGTCAAATGTTTAGGTGCTTAGTACCTATAATTATGATAAAAATGTCAAAGTCTTCCATTCACCAAAGCAGAAGCAGAATTTACTAGTCTGCTTGATGTCTGTTCCTACCGTGACATTTACAACTGAATTTCCACGCAAGCTTAGCACCCAAAATGCTGAAGTCCTCTGGGAATCTGGATGTGCTTTGACAAACAGCATCTGAGCACAAGTAGAATCTCTGCTGGTTTAAAAGCTACTTCCAGCTGCAGACGATGGACTCCGCTGCAAACCTGTCCCGTGACCGTTAGCGTTGCGGTGCCACGTCCCTTTTCATTCCCAGCGTCGTTCTGAGGGATGCTCTAGAGCACAAAATACTTGCATTAACACAAACAGTCTGGGGTCTTTTGTTTAATTTGCACACAACTAATCTTCTGATTACCTTGCTGTGTACCTGCCACTATTCTACGTACCCTCGGATCACTTGGGCCACGTGCAAAAATCAGCGAGAGGTGGAGAAAGACTTGTGAGACTGAATGAAAATCACCCCAAGGGATCAAGTGTAGAGTCAGATTTGCTGACCCATTAGCTCGTTCATTACTGATGGAGGTAAATAGCTGTGAGAATATTAACAACGAGACTGGAGGCAATCGTAAAGCCCTGCCTAAGGTGATCTGAGATATCACCCTATACTTTTAGCCCGTTTCAAAGCATCAATAAAAGCCAAAGTCAGCAAAGTGAATGCATACCATATTTAAATCCAATTAAAAGTTATTTTCGTACAGATCTCTAGTACTCTTCAGGAGGAGCAATTTCATCTTCCAGTCGTGATCTCTCGGCACATATTCAACACGACATACTACTGAAAGCACACAGCTGACTTCCTAAATAGTCTCTAAGAGATAACGACTCTTTCTATTGTGTTTTTATTGTGTTTTGATTCATACTCTATAATAAAGTAACTTTTAAAGTTCCCCCAACACCACATTATTTCTCTGTTTTCCTAAGACGAACAAACGTGGGGGGTTTGTTTTGTTGCTTGGTGTTTTTTTTTAAATAACAACAAAATCTTTTCATAACCCAACATTTATATTTCCTATTGAAAAAAACCCGCTGCTGCAATAAAGCGGTTTACGTAAATACATGGGGAAAAAAAAAAAGAAAAAGAAAAAGCTGTCAAAACCTGCATGAGTTGTTTAAGCACTAGAAAAGAGAACCAGGGATGATGAAGATGTGCTGCCTTCATATTTGGCCATGTGCCACAACTCTAAGAGGAGTCCATCTAGAACATGCAGCGTTGAACGAGCTATCGGCTTTGGGGTTGTTCCCCCCCCGCCTTAAAGCAAAACATTTCTGACAAGCAACTCATCTCTAGCCATTTCACACAGCTTTTACTTCATTTGCATTTCTCATTAGAAGAAGGCGACTTCATAAAAGGGAAGGTGGGAGTGCTCACCAGAAGAGTGCAAAGCGGGAACCCTGCGTCCGAGGTGATAACCCAAACGGAGCTGACAGCAGCGAGAACGCCGAGATCCGTGATTGGCAATTTAAGCAACACTAAGTGAAATGTGAGCAGCAACATCACATCACGAATCATCGAAACAAAGGGACTCAACCTTTTTCAGGTTAACTTAATAGGGGCTGGACAAAACAAGAACGGACACTTTAGAGGGAAAGGAACCAAAAGGGGCTATTTCAAACCACTCTAATGATTTTTTTTGGAATTTTGTAGGGGGAAAATAACGCTTTCGCTGTGGTTTTATTGCAGAAAGAGCACATTTTGGCTCATCCCCGCGCTCCGGTTTTATTGTTAGAAATTCTCCAGGTTTACAAGTGTGCAATGCCAAGTTTTAAACATATTGTAATGGAGTCAATTTTCCAACCAGTTCCAGGGAGCCACAAAGGCAGAAGTC
>WUAM01000029.1:1036052-1048837 GCA_024336885.1 Actenoides hombroni
CCTGCCATGGGCAGGGACACCTCCCACTAGAGCAGGTTGCTCAGAGCCCCAGCCAGCCTGGGCTTAAAAACTTCCAAAGATGGGGCTTCCACCACCTCTCTGGGCAATCTGTGCCAGTGTCTCACCACCCTTCTTCCTAATGTCCAACCTGAATCGACCTATCTCTAGATAGACTCCCTCGAGTCTTGTCACTGCCCGACAGCCTAAAAAGTCCCTCCCCAGCTTTCTTGGAGAACTTCTTAGATTAAAAATCGGAGATAGCAGCAGTTCCTCATCTCGTGGAAATACTGTGCCAAATCAGTATTTGTGATGCACGATGACCACCAACAGAAAAGCTCACAAGGAAGGATTAACATCCTGAAAACTGAATGTGAGTAGTGTACAATAAAAACAGCCCAAGATCACACCTTAGCCAAGGAAGGCAAAAAGGATGAGTAACTTCTGACTCGGCACCATTTACTGCTATGTGCCAAAGGAGGTTTGATCCCACAGAAACAAACAGTGCTCTGATGATGTCGTCGGCATCGGATGCCTGTTGTACAACGTACAGACCAATGCCGACAAGGGAGATGAATTAAGGCTACTAACTTAGTTCTCACCTTCATTAAGTATTTAGTAACTTGGGAGCTACTACCTTTGCAACTTTAAGATGTTTCTTACTACATAGAGAAAACTGCATTCAATTGTGTACCTACTTAACCGATGTTGATGAAAGACCATCGATAAAATTGATACCTCTTTTATTAGAAGCACACAGTCATGAAAAGCCAATGGCATGTGAATTGTGATGACCGCTGTGGTATTTGCCATGGTTTACAGGTCTGAACTGCTATTTAGGAACATTAATTTACCAATGTGCAACCACTTTTTTTTTTTTTTTTCCTGGCACTTTCAGAGGTCAGCTATGGTACAAGTAGCTTAAAGACACTTCCCTATGGAGCCTGTTCCAAATCTCATTATTGAAAATGGGAACTGCTCAACTGGTGGGGATTGAAATTGCTGGATTTTGCAAGAACATCCGTATTTCTGAATGCATAAGCTTTGACTCAGCTAGGTACTTAGGTATGTACATACTAATTGCATACTAATACCACTTTTGACATCGCTGGGATTACCAACGTCCTTGAAATGAATCATACACATACCTATAATGGCAAGTAAGAGCTCACACTAGCCTCAGAGAAAAGAAGGGACAGGAATATGGTGAGCAATGGATATGTTATCACCTCATAGGCAACGCAAACAGAAGAAAGGAGACAGAAGAGTGTTAGTAAATGCTCTGGGAAGCAGTTCAAGAACACGTATTCAAGATGCACAATAAAGCACAGGGAAAGTTACTCATTCTCTTTTCCCACCAAGGTTCAGCAAGAATTTTTGTGCTTGTAGAACCTGCAGTGTTAAGCAGCATGTGGGGGCCTTGCCTTTTAATTAATATATAGAGAACAATTCAGCATCAGATGATGCTCCTGAAAGAAGTTCAAAGTGGTGGAAAGGGGATCTGGATGAGGGGATCTGGATGGTAGAGAAGAATAGTGTCCCATTTAACTCATGTTCTTTACCAGAGAGTATGATGGGAAAGTGAGTTTTGGTCTGTAGAGCAGTTTATGCCTAAACACAGTTGAATTGAATTTGCCCAATGACGTAAGAAATGCGTCAATATAATCCGTTCTATAAATGTTGGGACCAAGCCTTCAAAACCTCATTCCTGTGAATAATCCTCCCAATAGAGAGTCTAGATTAAAGGATACACACAAACCCCCCCTGGCAGAATTAGGGTTTTAAACTTATCTTTTTAGAGAGAGATAATGTTCATATAAACATTCAGACTTCCAGGGCACTCATTAGAATCAAAGTGCAAAGCTCTTAGGGTCTGACCATTAACAGGCTGGCACATAACATTCTCTGTCAAGTAACCAAGCTCTTTTTTCACAATTATATGATCCTCCCTCTGTATACCCCAGCTTCTGAAAATTTTCAAAAGCTTTCCAGCTTTTGATTTACTACTTTTCTGGGGTTTATCAACTGCTGTTAGTTTCTTGGCACGCTCCCAAACTCATCTGGGTAGTAGCATGAACCCAGTGATCTTGGCATCTAGAATTCGATCTTAAAAAGCCAAATACCTTTCTTGCTTGTCAGGATCAGTTCAAGCTTTCGATACCCAAAATTGGCCTCTCCCGCAGCGGAGGCGCGCGCAGAAATAACCGCTCTCTCCGCGCAGCGCACACCGATGACCCGATTGCATTCCGGTTGCTGTGTCACACTTCAGCTCGCTGGTTTAAAACCAACGGTTCCAATATACAATGGTAATTGGAAATGGCCTTCAACAGCCTCTCAAGAACCCAATTATATTATATAATGATATCTGAGAATTAGCAAGACACTGTATCACCTTGTTTATCCATAAGTAACAGGGTATGATGAATGAGAAAACCTGATCCTAGCTAATGCCTTTCTGACCACCAAAATTCACTAAATGGATGATCCTAATTGCTTCCTAGTGCTCCTGAAATACCATATTCACAAAACTTTCCTCTTCTAATCTATATAGATAGTTCTATTTAAAAATAAAATCCATCTGCGTACGCTTCAGGCCTTAGTTTAATGAAATTCTATCCTTATTGTAGATATAGCCACACAGAAACTATGGAAGGCATTACAGACCAGGATTTTCACTTATGTAAAATGCTGTTTTAATGAAAACCTGACATTTTGCTCGAGTAATCAACCTTGAACTTATTGATAGGTAAAACACTAATCTCCCCTTTGCCAAACCCCGGGGACTGGACAACTGTTTAATCTTGCAGAACTTTTCATCGAACTATTTTTTAGGTGATTTACAATAATCACAGACCTTATTAAGGCACATCTTTACGGTTTCACCTTTCTCTGTTAGACTTTATTTAGGGGCAAAAAAAACCCAACAACAATCCACCTCTCCCATCATAAGATGCAAATGCTATTTGTAGCCAAGATCCACGTTAAAAGGCACTAGAAGCGTTAATTCATTAATTGCTTTAACTGACAGAGTAACTAAGTAGTCTGAGTTCTGAGGAGACCTCCTGTGCCCGTAACAAACTTACCATCAAGTGCAGCTTACGTTAGTGGTGCAGAATCCCAGCAGCACCAGTTTTGGAGGAGATGGGTCACGTTGATAAATCCACTGCTCCAGTCATCTTGCCGCTTCACCTATTTTCCTTTGCAAGGGTAAAAAGTCTGCTACTCTCCCACGCCTTCGGCACATTTGGAACTACAGCTCTGCCGCATAACAAACGTGCCTGGTGCTGCCAAGGTGTGGAAAACGTTTGGACAAAGGTGTCAGGTCCTTGTCAGCCTCCAGGGCCAATAAGCAGAATCTCTGCCATGTAAAATGAGGCAATACATTCACAAAGTCATTATGTTTTTCTGGCACATGCTAAGCTCCCAAATAAAAGGCATTTCAAGCTTTATAACACCCCCGTACTCATAAGGCACACTACTGTTTTTAATTTTGCTCGCTGCTTATTTACTGTTTACTCTCTTGCTTTACTGCCCTGGTGAAATTGCTGTTAATTGATACCCCAAATGGAGAGAGACAAAAAAAAAAAAAGGGAACACAATTCCAAAAATGCCTGGTCCCTAACTAATCCCGCCATAGACTCGCTGCTGCCAAGATGGCACCACATTAAAAGGTTAAAAGAAAGGCTTCCAAATTTCTGTATCCACTTTAATCTCTCTTGTCAATCTTTTAAAGTGGCTTTTTGGCAGTGAAAGTGGCCATCCCTAGCCTGTGACAAAATACTTTTGACAGAAGAAATGACCTTACAAGCAAAATTATGATGTCTCTCTAATGACTGCAGCTGTCTTAGCATGATTTTCATAGAAACAAAGTCCCTCTGAAGAGGGAAAAATACTGCAACTTTTCACTAGGGAAAAAAAAGAAATAGAAAATAACATTCCCCAACTAGCAGGATTATCAACAGGCTCTCAGACATTAGCTTTTCAGGGAGCCCTGCCCCATGATTCTTTAGTAATTTTTCCATAGCGCTCTCCGGGGATACGCAGCCTCACTCTCCCCACGTGGCACAGGCGCTTTGTTTTCTCCTTGTGAATGAATCCTCCTTTTCCTACATGGAAAAATCTCTGCTGTCCCTTCAAAATCCCACTGAGCGTCCCTCAAGCTGCTTCCCTACCCCAGTACCACCCACATCTGCCTCCACTGACAGTGGCACCCAGCTAGAGAGATGCCACCTTTGTGAACACCTCAACAAACCCCGTCTGTTCATCGTCCCATCAGGCTGAACCCCCATATCTCACGATGGCTTAAGAACTGCTCGTCGAGGCAAAGTTACCTGTGAATTCTCATGTCTGCCTGTAATGTTTGCTTTCATCTGAGATCAGATTCATTCTACTGCACAGTCGTGGAAAAAACCCTCTACGACAGGCAAAATTACACGGTGAAACAAGTACAATCGGCTGATAACAATAAAGAATTGTTCATTTCCTTGCAAGAAAACAATCAATTTAGCAAAGCGGCAAAAATCAATGAAATATCAGCTATTCCCCAGCCATTGCTGGCTTTCTCCCATCTGAACTCGGGAGCCTTTCTCCCTGTGATGGCATAAATGACAACAGGAAGATTGGAAACGATGCTCGCAGCGCTCCTTCACCTTTCTCTGCGGAGCAAGATCAGCAGAGAGGATTTCTAAGGGTGAAGTTACACCAAAAAACCCAAACCCACACACTCCACCGTGTCGAGGACATTTAAATTTCAACCTTATTGATAAGAGGAAGAAGTGGTGGATTTCTTCTGCAGGCAGCACGCCATAGCTTGGGTTTGGATGCTATATTTATCCACAGACAGTGGGAAAAACATATCACTTTGTGTTCCACAAGGCAGCAATCTGATATCACTAGTGAAGCTCACAATGCTTCGCCTCGCATAGGAAATAGTAATTGATTGGTGAGTTATGACGGCAGTTTGAGCTTCACCAGGAAAGGCATTAAGTTGTGAGGTGCAAAATTCTGATTCCCTTCGCCTAGCAGAGCGAAATGCCCTCTCAAAACCAGAAGGTTATAAATTTGACAAGGAGGAATGCCTAAGTGCTCACACAATCCATGGGTGTGAAGAAATCTGCAGAAAAATAAAAATCCTTTGATACAATAAACACCTTGAACAGGTCGGCTCTTAAAATAGAGATATATCTATTGACAGTTCCCACGTACTTTTATGCCTCAGGATTTTTACACCCTGATATTCATCAGTTATTTTTCAATCTGCACTGATATCCTACTGTAATTATCAATCCTTATTTTTTTAATTGCTAATAACTGTCATGAATATGATTTAATACGACAGTAATTTACATCAACTACAAATAAATGGAAGTGAGTTGAATGTAACTAATCTGAAATTTTTCTTGTTGATGTAAGTTACTTACTTCTTAAAAAAAAATACACCAGTGATGGTAACAGATAAACTTATTTTTGTAGCTTTCACATTAATTTTCTTTGAAAAACCACGTATTTTAGACATCTTCACTAGCAACTAAATATATTTTAATCCTGCCTTATTTCTAATTATTAATATTGCATTCATTTTTTTTAATTTGGTTTTAATTCTGTAGCTTTAAGTGAAAAGTCTTTTCAGATCGGCTGGCAAAAACAGCAACATTTTATAAGATTAACCCATTCCTTTGATTAATAAAATATATTCCTTGAGAAATGAAATGCATAGGCCTTTTCTGTGAGTCAGGCTTGCCATGCAAAACTGATTGTTCACAGGTCTTAATCCTGCCTCCATTAGAGCCTGCAGGAGTTATTCATCAGATGGAATGTGACTGTGGCATTGGAGCAGTAGGGGTAGCCTTCTAAAAAAAAAATAATCTTCATAAACAGTATAAAAAGAGTGACAGTTTTTGAAATCCAAGTCCATGCTTTCGATGAAATCTCTGTAATGCTCATTTATTGACAAAAATCACGCACCACGCTGCTCAGAACCGTCGGATAATGTGAGGTAGCGAGCGCGATGCTTTTTAACACATTTTCAGCTATTACTATAAAATTGTAATTAGATAGTAAATTACAATGTTAATATTCACTTTGAACAAATAAGTGTTTGTAGTTGTAGAACTGGGCATTATTATGGTAGCGCGGGGACCTATTCGCCAAATAAGACATAGCCCTTCTTCATAAAAGTTATTCCATTCTCTAGTTTCTCCTTATGAACTTGCATGAAATGCTAGCTTTTTATGTGCACTATTTGCTGAAGTCATCTTTGCTAACATCAAAATATACATTTCTCTTTGGGGAAGTGCCAAGACAAGCATTTTTCTCATCTGGTTCCACTATCCAAAGAATACAAAGAAATGAAAGAATCATTTCTCCCAGTGCAGAAAAAAAGATTATGTAAATGAAATGACAAACTTAAACTCTGATCAGTTGTACAGGAATTTTAACATTTCTTTCTGCACTGTAAAAAAAAAATAAATTATTCTAATAATGCTTACCCAACATACTAATATACACTTAAATATACAAATAATATACGTTACCTATGAAATTACACACATTGCATAGACATTCTATATAACAATTTCATACTATAATAATACATGGTGATATACTTTAATAGATATGTATTACACCTGGGATATCAGTAACATTCAAAAGTAACAAATATATTCTATATAGTATACTTAGTATAGATAATTTTTACTGACTTTATTCTCACTTCTACTCAGTATAAAGTATTTTTACTGAGTTTTCCTCTTATGCTTTTCACTTTCTAGGAACAGTTCATTATGCAGTTGGGAAAGTTATTCTGTAACACATACAAAGTTTTTTCTCAGCCTGAATACAAAGAAAGATTGAACGTGCACTTTATTCACTATGCCAAGTAGTTTGAAATGTATTTTGCATATCTACTGTCTAGAAAAGCTGCAATTTGGTTTCAGAAAACTGCCTCTGAAAACACGTCAGAAAGCGGTTCCGTGATGAACTTTTGGAGATTGTTATGGACACATAAAATACAGTTTTAACTATGATCTACAGAGAGGAAGCCAGCTCTGAATGGGCATGCAGAGAGATGTTTCATTCCATGTGTATAATATCTAGTAGGAGATGTAAGAGAAAGCAAAGCTGGAATCCCTTTGGAACGTTAGGAATCACCACTGTCCAGAACCCTGCAATAACCACAGCAACCCTGTAGAGAACATTGGCAGGACTGAACCTGGGCTCTCTGTTTGGCAAAAAGGGGATAAAACAGTTCTAGGAGAGTTTGGGTTGAAAATTTCAGTGATTGATTGACTCTGCTCATAGGTTTAGAGCATTAGAATAAGTCCCAGGAGAGATGGATGAGCGAGCAGAGAGGAGGTAAGGCTGCCAAAAGGTGCATGATAAGTACATTTATCACATGGCTTTGCAATTTATCTTATACGTCTCCAATTTTTCATATAGCCCCCATTTGTAATCACCATGTGAAAAATTAGGGAGGCATGTAATAAATTAAGTTGTGAATTGTGATTTCTAATAAGTTAATCATTTACCCATGCAATTTAAATTTAACTTCTAATCGCATCTAGTCTTTCAGGATGCAAACGACCAAACAGAGGAAAACATTATGATGACCAAAATGAGAAAAAACAGGAAAACAGAAAATATGTTTCATCAACGTAAATACACTTTCATAACTTAAGTTTCTTGATCCATTATTTCTGAGATAAATAATCTCGACTGTACAACTGAAAAGATTCCAGAATCGCTAAGCACATCGGAAATTTTCTAACTAAAATGAAGTAGCTCTTAAACCAAAAAGCCTTTAGGTAGTATTATCACATTATTGACCCATTAATCCATTTCCTCAGAACTTAACACATTCCAAAATGCCTCAGCCATTTCTTTTTAATATGCCATTCAAATAAAAGTTTTTTTTCTTTTTTTTTGAACCACAGCCATCCTGGAATCCTTAAGAACGTATTTTTTTATATATTATAAATATACATATATGCATATCTCCATTCATTTTGTCCTTAATAAGATAACAACAGTACTAATTACACTTTAGCAACCTGCTGTGTAATAAAAACCACTGCAACACCAACTAAAAAATAAAAAAAATTTAAATAAGCTAAGTATTTAAGTAGTTTGGATACAATCCATTATTTTCTTTGATTTTTCAGTGTTGTTTTTTTTTGTACTGTGAGATTAGAAGTACATTTTTTATCGTCCTGGCTAATGCAATTCTGTGTGATATGCTCAGAATGAATGGAACAGTTATAGTTTTATTTTTTTTACTTTGCTTTTTATCCTGTCCCTGTCTCCATTAGTTACTATTTTTAAGATTAGTATCATATCATTTACACTAAACATACATATGTATATGCTTTAAAAACCTTTATACATATATATACACACGCTTTGAGAAATCTATTGGAACTTTAATTCCTCCTGCTGTTAGACAGAAGGACAGCAGATCTAAACAATAAGTAGTTACTAAACAATAGATGCTTTAGCAATATTTACAGATTTTCAACTATTCTAAACGATCGAGCCAATGTACTCAATGAAATTAAGTAAACTCACATTCCTGATTGCAATATGAAGTTGAACTCCATCTGTTACTTAAAAGACTGTAAAATATTAAAACCACTTGTTTAAATATTTGGGTCATGTAGATTCCAGGAGACCTAAGTGTAGAGTTTCCAACGTAAATACTCACGACTGTCATTCTTGTAGGTGAAAGTACATGTGGGATGAGAGAGAGAAAATTCTTTAAAGCCAGGCTCCTCTTGATTCCAATGTCGTTTCTGTGGGAGCACTGTCACTAACTTCTGTAGAGACATCCAAATGTAAGATCATCAAATATGAGGTGCAACAGGTATTAACTTTATTCTTTGCTTAGTCAGGTAGTTGTTTTTATAATCTGAATCACATAATCCTTCTCTCCTACATCTCCAAATCTCTTATTTTGGACTGGCTATTTCAAAACTCTGACATCCAGGTACAGTAGTACATCTTGTAGACAATCATCTAGTACATTGAGAAAAAAAATGTGTAGAAAAGAAAAAAACCAAACCAACCCAAAACATCTTAAATTACTGTTAGCAAGGTAAGAATTTAGTCTTCCAGAAGGTAGTTATAATTGCACACAACACATGGAGAAAGGCCTGTTTATACCAATTAAATATTTGATGTTAATTGCTTAAAGTAACTTTCCCATTACTACACTTTATATTTCTCCCCTTATTGTAACTAATTGAGAACAATACTTTGCATTCCACAAAGGTTAAAAAAAAAACCCCAACCCTCTCAGTGAAAGCAAAAGTTCTTATTTACTGCTCACAGAATACTCAGTATCATTAAAGATTCATTACTGCTATTTTGAGGGCTTCTGACAGACCAATAACATGATGTGCATAGAGCACGTCCAAGGCACAACAAAGCAGTAAAGAGAGTAGAAGCAACATATTTACAGGTATTGAGACTCTTCCCCTAAGAGTCTCAATTGAGAGTCTCAACTGAGTCCCACTGAGAGAGACTCTTCCATTCTTCTTTTCAGCGTGGCCATTTTTCTTAAAGAACACCCAGGCTAGAAACTGAGCCTAGAATTTGCTTGCCATACCTTCCTGAACTTGAGAGTAGGTAACTTGACCTCCAAAGTCGAGTTCTACTCCTGAACTCGGCTTACTGCTCATGCTCGCAAAGCTTGATTTATTTTTACCACATCCCAACCTACCAAAACACGTATTGTTTATTTGACAGGAAGAATAAGGCAGTCGCTGCCTGTTCCTGTGCTTCTCAGAAGTTGTAAGCAATGCCATCTGGAGCAGACTATTAGTTGGAAGGCTGCCAGAAGGTACTCCCTTGGTTTACTAGGGAAAGAGGTCTTGAGTTGTGCACAAGACGATGCTTTCTGGAGGCTGTATGGCAACTAATGAAATAAGATCTTATGCAGTCACAAAGTATTACAAGAAATGATGGCAGGATTTTAAAAACATTTGTTATTTACCTTTTTGTCCACTAAAACCAAAGGGACTTTTATGACTGACACTATTTTGGCTAATACCGTGTGCATCTTGAAAATCTCACCCAAAAGACTTTATTGTACGCTGTTGACAGAAGTTAGAATAGAAACAATATTTTGAAGTTCAAGTGCATCTTCCCTGCTACGAATTGTCAATGCAAATGGGCTTCTTAATATACTTTGGCACTATGAAATCTGATAGGATTTCAACCCATAAAAAATGGTTTAAGGAAAAAGGTTGTCAAACAGGAGAAATCATAAATCAGCATCATGCTAACAAGGGGATAGATGCTGTAGAAATCACACAGGTTAATGTGCACTAGATTCAAACTGTTCTTGCTAAATGAAAAGGGTGATGATCCTTTCCCCCTAATTCTGGAGATATAATACAAACCCCAGGTTGACTGGACTTACCTAAAACCCCAGGCTGGCTTTAGGTACTATTTACATTCGCATTGGGAATCTCATTTCAGACTCTTCTGGGGGTCTTTTCAATAGCATCATACTATGCACAGAGATCAGTCCAGATCTATCTGCAGGATGTCTTGTTCTGAGGAACGAATCTCCTTCAGCAGCACTGGTTTCCACAGCAGAAGATGAGATGCAAGTACTTGTGTTGAAAGTGAAGGATTAAAAAAAACCGTGTAATTTATTTCTTTATCACTTTCTAGATAGCCTTTGAGCTGTCACAGGAAGGGTTCATCCCTGAGAAATTTGAGAGCTCAAGAAAGAAATGTCTCCCTCTAGCCATAACTGTAGAACTGTAGATGGTTGTTCTGCCTTTATTCCTTCTTTTTGTTTTTTAACCTGAGGAAAAAAAAACCCAAACAGGTTCAATGAGAGTCGGTATCTTTATTTCTACCATTGTCTACAGAGGAAATGAAGGAAAAATTGCCTTAGTCTCTGTAAGAATTAATGAAGAAAGAAATCTGTTTTGCTTCCTCTTATGAGCAAAGTATACGGATTAAAAATCAGAAGCTAGTTCTGTGGATTTATACAGCAAAAATAAGATGTGGAACGCTCCTGGTGAAAGCAGAGGTGATCTATAGGTATCTCAATATTCTTCCTACGGGTTGATCCTCATTTCAAGCCTGCCAGAAATTTCATTTCTTCTAGAAAAAAGAAATTAAAATCACAATGTCTGCTGTTCAGCACGTAGGTTTCCTACCTTTAGGAAGCACTGCCATACTTGACTATTAGCATGTAATTCAGCCCCAAAACCCACACGTGAACGATGTCACCATTTTCCTTAAAAACAAGAACCACTGCCAACAAAAGACAACCTGAGTTCTTGTTATGATAATACAAAGTTGGAAATTCCAAGCCTGCAGAAATCAGGAGATTCCAGGATTTCACTTCCCCATGTCATGTTTAGATACAGTCTTTCATTATGTGACCTCATGTTATTTTTCCACGCTGGAGAGTGGCCTGGACGGGCTGGTTTTATACCAATTTTGTTATGTACAATGTACACCTATTGCATCTTCACGTTCTACATATTTAATAGCAATTCTCATCTTCTATGACATACTCATGGCTGAGTTGTTCATTAAGCAATTTTTAAGAGTTTTATGGCCCCATGAACAGTAATTTTTTTGTGGAAGCAGACTAAATTGTATGCTGTGATAATTACACCAAACTAATTGTAGGTAAAATTAGCAAGGGGTCAGACCAATTTAGTTTCACAACAAAATATATGCTTTGCTTACACCTTAAATGATCTTTAGAAAATTAATCAAGTAAAACTGAATCTCCTTAAATCAACATATATAATTTTCTGTGCGTTTTTTGTGAAACAGGAAGTTTTACCATTGCTTTGAAAAATGAAACTTACTCAATGTTTTTTTAAGTACCATTTTCATTTAAATTACCAATTAACTTTACCCGAGAGAATCAAACAACATGAGTCTTTCCCACTCTACTGGTACATTAAAATGGTAGTCAAACACAGCAGGTTAGAGAGAAACATCGATAACACAAGTATGGGGTTTTTTAAATCTCTTTTACTACTAGCTATAACATCACCCCCATAATGATCTGCAATATTATGATACTCCCATAAAATTTCTTTAGATTTCCTGTTTCTGTAGCAATACAAGTTCTGCAGACAATGTCAAGTCCATCGTGGAGCTCGTATATAGATGCCTTTGATGTTTCAAGTATGTCATTCAAGTGGTGTGAAAGAGTTGTGGCTGTCACAGAATCATAGAATAGTTTCAGCTGGAAGAGACCTTCAAGATCATCAAGTCCAATCTTACTCCTAGCCCTGTCAAAAACCACTAAATCATGTCCCTAAGCACAACTTCTACCCAATCTTCAACACCTCCAGGGATGGTGACTCCACCACCTCCCTGGGCAGCCCATTCCCATGCCTGACAACCCTTTCTGGAAAGAAAGGCTTCCTAATACCCAGCCTGAACCTCCCCTGCTTCAACTTCAGGCCATTGCCCCTTGTTCTGTCGCTTGTCCCCAGGGAGAACAGACCAACTCCCACCTCGCTACAACTTCCCTTCAGGTAGTTGGAGACGGCAATAAGGTCTCCCCTCAGCCTTCTTTTCTCAAGGCTACACAGCCCCAGATCCCTCAGCCTTTCCTCATGAGACAAATGCTCCAAACCCTTGACTAGCTTTGTAGCCCACCTCTGGACCCTCTCCAGCACCTCAATGTCCTTCCTGTAGAGAAGGGCCCAAAACTGGACACAGTATTCGAGGTGCGGCCTCACCAAAGCCGAGTCCAGAGGAATGGTGACCTCGCTGCTTGTGCTGACGAGACTATTAGTGATGTA
>WUAM01000029.1:1048937-1066619 GCA_024336885.1 Actenoides hombroni
CCACACTATTCCTGATCCAGGCCAGGATGCCATTGGCCTTCTTGGCCACCTGGGCACACTGCTGGCTCATGTTCAACTGTCGGTCAACACCTCAGGTCCTTCTCTGCCTGGCAGCTCCTCCAAGCCTGTAGTGCTGCTGAGGGTTGGTGTGGCCCAAGGGCAGGACCTGACCTTCGGCCTTGTTGAAACTTGTTTCAGTCAGTAAGAGTACAGCCTTATCCCCAAGCTCTGTTCCAGAGCATTAGTTCACCTTAAAAGAGTATTGAAGAGCAATCTAAAACCCAAGCAGCTGGACTGCACTCTAGTCAGGCAAGTTTCACACGTCATGAGTAATATGCTCCTCATTTTCCTTGCTGGAGACCGTCTCTGGCACTATCCCCTACTGCTAAGAGTTTGTACTAATTCGAAAGTTTATCATCTATAGCACTGATAATCATAAAATTTATTCTGGTGTCAGTGTTATTCTGATAACACTTTGGATACTCAGTAACATATATCACCGCTCACTAAAGGGCTAGAAGACTGCTCAAGAACTGACATTTCAATTATTTCAATTGGGAAGGAAAAAAAAAATCATCGCAGTTGTTGCAAAATGACTATTTTATTTTCCAGTAAAATATTATCCCCACAAAATAAAAAATACCATATGAAGACATCATTTCTTCAGTAACCTTACTCTGATTCAAATATTTTCAGATTTTGTAGCATGTAAAATGTTGAGTGTCTAATAAACATTAAACGTAGCATAAGACATATAATATTAATATTCACTACTTGTAATACTTAGTATGCATTGAAATAACTTTGCCACAACAAAGTGGTTGAAGTCAGTTTTTTTGATGTCCCACCAACATGTTAGCTGAAAGTAAGTTTTTCCCACCACAACATTAAACATGTGAATTTTTCAGCACAGAAACTATCCCATCAGGTGCTTTTGGTCAGCTAGAGCAAACACCAGGCTTCTCCTAAGTTAGTGGAAATGTACTTTCTTTTTACCTCAAGGAATATGGCAGAATTTGTATTTTTTTGCTGGCACAATGTATCCCTTGCTTTTACAAACTGCCTGAAGCACAACTGGCTGCATTGCCTTTCCCGGTGAAAGTACCAAAAATGTCATATTTACAGCGACTGTCTTGCTGAGGATGAAACGGTTCTTTTGTTTCATCCCGTTGCAGTGAATTTGGATCTAGAGCTTTTTTGCCCTTTATTAAGAACTTGGTTCTTTTTTGCAAAACACATCAAAGCCAATCCAAGCTACATTGTTTTTTCCTCTTTTAAGGATGCTTGTGTGCCAGTTCATAAAGATTTCTTCGGAAGATAACAAGAGCTGGGTTGTAGGATGCTGGACTGGGAGCCAGGAAACTTTATATGACCTTGATTCAATTGCCTGCTGAGCGTCTTTGTCTTCCCCTTAGCCCATGAAGCCTTTGAAGCAGAGACTCTTTTTAATGAATAATCCTGGGAGGTGCTGTTTAAAATGTGCCTGTCAATGAGGTACACCAGAGACTCGGATTCAGAGCGGATTTGTGAAGGCAAGTGTCCTCTGGTGAAGAAGTCACAGGGGTGGAAGACAGCGAACCCCCTCAGCACACCCACTCCTACATCTGTCGTGACAGAAGAGAAATGGGTGGCATGATATTGCATTATGGCAAAAAGGCAGGTACATCATCACTGATACAACTGGCAAGGTTTGAACACACAGAGGTTAACTATTTCATAGTCAGGCCTATTAAAGTCTCCGTGCTCATGGTATGAATAACACATTACATCAACTTGAAAGGAAAACGTAGCGTGGACGAGGAACACAGAGCAACAGACCCTGCCCCTCAGAGCAGGCCACTTAAAGTTTAAGGAGCAAAGATGATGCCAGAAAGACACACGGCATTTATAAAATCTTTACACATTAGCTGCGGCAAAGTAGCTACAAGAAATGCCCTCAGAGATAGAAAATCTAAGAAAAATAGTACTGGCATCTAATTACAGCAGTAGAGTTTGCTGCTTTTATCTGTAATTGGACTGTATAGTCTTTCATTCTAATTTACTTTACATCTAAACTGTGATAATCAAGACAAGCAGAACAGAATGGCTTGTAACTGGCTATACCACCGACACCAGTTAATGCCTAATTATAACAACTAAATTAAAGAGGGGACTGTAAGGAGGTTGAGTATCAGTTTGAAGCATTTAATTCTGTGGAAAGAAATAGAGACTTTAAATCTTCAGTAAAAAAAAAAATCCAAAAAAATCAATATTATGGCTCATAATATTGGTATTGCTAAACAGATTAATGAAATTAAGTATTTTGGTTTTTAAAGAAAAGTTTCATCACGATGTAAAGATAGCTCTTAACAAAAGACCACAGCAGAGCAGGAAATCCAGATCTATTTATAAACCAATCTAATCTGGAAAAAACTGGAGGTGGAAGTGACTTTCCCAGGATATCTCTGAGAGTCGCAGAACATCTTACATGACTGCGAATTTACCGCAGCCTTCTGAAAAAGTGTATGTATAGATAATATAAATATATATATATACACACAGTATAAAACAAAAAAAAAGAAAACTCCGTGTCCCACAAAACCTTTCAGCATAAATCTAACTTTTAATTAAAACATTTTTGAAAGTTGGGAATACGAATTAATTATTTCAGAAAGACAGGTTGACCAAAAAGAAGAGAGTTTCCTGCCAGAATACATGCAAGTAAAGAAAAGGAATTTGGGAATGCTCAGCTCAGTTGAGCTGTAGCTAGCATGAATTTGAAACACACTGTTTTAGGAATTACACCGTAAATTGGTCATCTGCATGTTGAACTGACTACATCAGAATGCATCTTCTGGGGTTTAAAAGAGGAGCAAGGGGAAGAAAAATAGTTGCCGTTAACACTCGCTACATTGATCCATAATATTCCAGTGGTAGGTGTAGAAAGAACTAGTTGGCATTCATGGTGCACGCACTGCAATTTGGTCCATTCAATCTCCTTGATAGAAAGCAGCAGAAAATATTGAGAAAAAATAAAATATTCACATAATTAAACATATAAACTTAGTGAAAGTGGAATCTGCTTTCACATGACAGTCATAATTATTTTCAGCCTTCATCATCTGTAGATGAACTTGGGTTGGTGACTCTAACGTTCTAAAACATTTGAGCACTTAACATGCTTATCAGATAGCTCATCTGTCCCTTCCATAGCAGAATTTGAGGTGGGCAGGGGGGTGCAGTGATCACTTTTTATACGTAAACATGAGGATAGTGGAAATTCTTTATTCTAAAGTTAGGAATATTTCACTAGTTCCTAAACCAGGGCAGAAACCTTGCTCCTTAAGAAAGCTAGGCTGTGGCAACCATCACTGCCCATCTTTAAGATGCCACTGACCATTTAACCTTTGGCCAATTTCAATCAAGTTTTCAGAAGAGTAGAAATCCTTCTCATTTCAGTTCTTGCAGGTTTTATGCAATTCAACACGTTGGAAAAGAAGAATGACTTTGCTTGTTGACCTCATCATGCATAAAACCAACATAGTTCCAGCTAGCAGATCAACACTCAAGTCAGACAACTAACTTGTGAACCATTCCACCTTACTCATGGTGTTGCCTATCTAGGTGGGTTCCCATAGGGCCTGTTGCCAGGACAGGCACAGTACAACACAGAGTAGGAGGGGGGTCCAGTAGCTACACTTTGGCACTGAGCTACTATTTGACTGAAGAAGGATAGGCATTCCTGAAATTAAAGGCACTGTAACCACAAATTACTAATTTCACAGACCAGAAAATGAAATCTTAGCATTGATGTCTCTGGTAAGTAGAGGACTGAACAAAAGAAAGGTATCTGATCTTCAGTACTGCTCCAGATTACTAAATCTTGCTTTAAACAGACAAGCAACAGATGATGCTTCTTGGATTTCTATCATTCTAATTACTAACAGGCAGATGAGGCCTTTCCATCTCTTTTTGCTTGTACACAAATTACAGAATTGCTGAGCTAGTATTCCAAGAATTTCACATACCCATAAAATATAAATTTAAAAAAGATGCCTACTTTAAAACTAGACATCCCCATTCTGCACGATGCCTGGCATTTTCAAGTTCAAGATGATCTCTCTCACAAATAATTACTATGGGCAGAGGAAAAAGGATATGCATATGTGATGCTAACAGAGCCTGCTGAAAAACTGGGTTTGATGTTGCAGGAGGGAGAGCGACCAAACGCATGAAGTGCTATGTCAGAATGGTGAAAACCAAAGGGAAAAAAAAAAATCCACTGTGAAGTTAGATGCACTTTTTTCCTCCTCTTCCTCCCAATTTCACCTTTGACTGCACCTGCAGAATTGTGTATCAAGCACGGATGAAGTGTGAATGGAAGCTCATCCAAATTTATTAATTCCCAGGTGAATGGTAACACTATCCATCTTTTATAGGCAGGCAGATACAACAGTTTAAATTACTCAGAAAGAGTGGTTTAAAGACTCTTCTGGATTAAAGGTTTATTAGATTATGATATAAACCTGGCAGTAAGTGCCAGCCCTTTCACACACCTGAAAAAGCCAGTGTTAAAGCACTTCCATACATTTGGGGAGCAACTTTCTCTCCTTTGTGTCCATACAAAACAAGTAAAGATTCACCACTGAAGACTTGAGACATTTGCACCAACACTTTCACATTTTAAAGAGCTCTATTACACGTCCAATTTGAAGATAAGTACTTCCTCCAGAGGAATAGAAGCAGAACTGAAATAGAGGATTCCTTCCAAATGTCCAGAACTTCATTTGAAACCTACATCACTCAAAGACAAAAGTGTTTCTACCAGCAGGTGAAACATGACTGTCAGATTTCCTGAATTAGCACACCCGTTCTGCTGGAAAATTCAAACCCTAACTGTCTGAGTCTCACAAATCCTCTGCTCATCTGAAAATCTGCATTTGCACATATCCACAACTAGAGTAACAATGGAACAGAATAGCTTTGTTGTTGTTTTAAAACAAAGCCAAAAATTGCTACATGATCAGTTTTGAAGGTTCAACCTCTTAAAATGATATATCATCTTTAGGATTAATTTTAGGATTAACAGAGCTGGACAAATCATTTATTTTCAGACAATCCTACATCTCAGCTACTTGCTGTGGGTAAGCAGCCCACGGCTAAACAGAACCCAGCTGCTGTGGGCAGTAAAACACAAAGACTAACACAGAAGAAAAAGGATTTACTTTCTTATATTGCAAAGGCAAGCTCAAGTTTTAGGAAAAGCACACCCAGACACAGCGCGTCCTACAACGGTTTCACTTTTTGATGCCTTGAAGCTGCATTGGTCTCCCAAGCCCAGAACTAATCCTGGGCTGCTGTTCAGCCCTAGGACTGTGCTGTTCAGCAGTTCCTTGCTTAGAACCATGTAGCAGAGCTCTATTTCCTCAATGGTGAGCTCTAGTTAGCTAGGAACATGACACAAAAGCGGTTTCAGCTGCTTCTCTTGTAACCTGCAGAAGAATTTCCCACTCAGATTAATCCGTAAACCAACAACTCCCAGGAAGGATCCTGGCAAGGCTCAGCTCAGCATCCTGGGTCTCCAGGAAAACAGAGGGTCTAGGGTAGAAGATTACAGTGATGGTCCAGATTTTATAAAGATTCATCTCTGTAACTGCTGAAGAAGGTGACTCTGCTAGAAGGGTATTTCATGGCAGTTGCTACACATGGAACAGGCAACACTGGTACCGATATGAAGGCACGCTATAGGGGACCTTCTGGCAACCACAGTACTGGTGCATCACCTAGCAGCAAGCAGCTGAAGGAAGAACCTTCCACAAAACCCACAAGTTCATTTACCTTCCCCCAGTGGAGGAAACAAAGCTTTATAAACAGAAACACACCCATCTTTGCTACATCAGGCAATGCCACTGTCCGAGAGTTTTCTCAAGACCTTCTTGATATAGGACGTACCTGAAAGAAGTTTTCCCAAGCAGTTAGTCTGGATCTATTTTATGTTGTAAAGGGAATTCCAGATGCTGCTTTTCTTTTTTTTCCCCTCAACCAAGGTGTCAGCTTTCATTTCTCCCCCCACCCCAATTTATGTGCTTCAGTGAAATAAATTTTCTAGCTTATTCTTAAACTCAGTTTGCTTAAGTCTTCTGTCCTTAGAGGTCCTTAGTTCACATTAAAGGTCTTAAACAACAATAATCATGCAGCTACTTTTGGGAAAATACCAATAATTTAAATCTGTAATGTCAGGATGGTGCACTAGAAGTCACCAGATTAAAACCTGGCACATCTAATTTTACTTGCCAAAATTCATGCCCGGCTTTGACGACCACAAAATTCTAGCTTCTCTGAAATTACCTCTCATTATCATCTTTGTTCTTTCATTTAACAATGACTAGCTCACCTTCAGCAGGGAAATGTCTTTGCCTGAATTGTTGTGATTTCTTCTGTATTCACTGGCAGCAAGATAAAAAAGCCCCTAAGTTGGTGCTTAGCCCGATGTTATTTTCTGTGACATATATTTTTATCCCCTATAATTTCTCATACAAACTATTGTTTATCACTGGGAAGTTTTGCAAACATCTTGTCTACAGATAAATATGTTTCCTTGATTTCCAGGACAAGCAGCTCAGTCTGGGCCTGCTCAGGTTCCCACAAAACACTTCATTGACACGCAGCATGCTCAGAAGATTTAGCAAACATTCCAACATTTTAAGTTTGCATCCCTCAAACTCAGGAATTTTCTCAAGTTCTTGGGAAATAAAATATTTCCAGTGATCCAGGAATACTAATGGATAGCTTGTTAGCTCTGAGTAAAAGCAAAACAAAATGTATCTCGTTAGCTTGAAAGGCTTTTTTTATTACAGACAGGCTTTCATTATAAATCTGTAAAGAAGATCAAAATAAGATTTTGTCCCAGTTTTCTGCAGGAAAAACAATTTTGTATATGTGCTAAATAGAACTAAGGTGTGGGAGCAGAGGTTGACACTGCTATATACTCCAAGCCTAAAACACAAGGAAAAAAAAAAAAAATTAAAAAAACCCTTTAAATTCCAATGCAATGCAACACTTTAAATTCCAATGCAATGCATCTTTAAATTCCAATGCAATACATATCTAAATATTCAGCTAGGTAAATTAGGGTGTATTGTGCCAGCTATTTTCTCAAGAAACGACACATCTTTTGTGGGTATATATTATGTAAAACTTGCACAGGGGATATAGAAGAATATAAATTGGTATACATAAAGGTCACTCATGTGTCTTTAAACTAGAACATTTCAGTTGAGGTAAAAAAATATCAGACCGCAAAGGAGGGGAAAGCCAATGTGAAAAAAAAATAAAAATAAATAATAATAAAAATAATTCACACCTTACTTTCCTATACAATTATAATGTATACTTAAAAAATAAATAAATAAATGAAAAGTCACACAATTCCCTTTGACACTACCGATTACCACGAGTGAAATGCCTGGGAAACAACACGCTTTTAATATGTGTAACATAACAACACCCGCCTTTTGACTGCAAAATCTGCAACAAAAATAATTCTAAAAAGGCAGAATACATGTAATCCGTTTAAAAGTGTTAACAAGGTACAGCACGGTCTTAGTTGTATTGTTGTTATTAAATATAACCAGAAAATAACAGTAAAAATTAACCTAAAGCTTAACGGCTTATGTAAGAATGCTTTCATAAAAAAAATGTTACTGAGGTTATTGAACTGTACAATTAAACCCCTCCCACTAAATACTTTTCAGAGTAATTTCCACCTAAAGCTTATTCAGCAAACCAAAATGCCAATGCATTTCTTCAATTTCCACTTCTTTGAACCTGCTAATGTATGAATAAAAAAAAGATTTATTTGTGTTATTAGCCACATATAACCCTCTTGTCTAAAAAGTGGCTTTAAATACAAAATTTCTGAGATACACATGAACCTACAAAATATCTAAAAGATCATTTTGATTTTCTTCTGCAAGCTATGTTTGATTTACATCAATTAGATCTTTCACATAAGGTATCATATAACAGGAAGGCTAATAACCCAGAAATAACCTCATTAAAAAAGACAGCATATCGGTCTAAGCAGAATGAACTCTAAGCAGAAAAATTAGTGACCTGGAAAGTAGCAGGAAGAGGTAATAGCAATACAGAGAAAAAATACATTCCCATTAGCTAGTCAAAAGTAGAAATCACCAGCAATAAAATAAAAACACAATAGAAGCATAAGGAGAACATTTTAAAATATTTTTATCTTTTGAAAATCTGTAACGTAAAACATATTTCCCCAAACTAAGATACTGGCTAAAATTATGTTATTACTGTAAGTTAGTCTGTGCTTTTTTCAGATGCTTAAAACAGTCTTTGGCAGAATATTATTAGCAAGTCTAATACATTTATATTAAATTATCAGTGTATCATTCCAGTGTCTATGGATTCATCTATTTTAAGATTAATGGTTAATAATGGCAACTCAAGTTGGATTTGCACAGCTACCCCTTGTCTAATGTTAGCTGCTTAGACTCAAAGTCTAGCAAAAGCTTTTAACATAATTATTAGTGTATGGACAATGTTTTCAGAAAGCACTCTTTTTTCTTTCAGTTTTGAGAAATGGGCTCAGAATAAAGACACTTTCCCTTCATTTTTTGTCAAATGTTTTGCTAGATATGTAGCTCCTCTTGGCTAATCCAGATCACATTTGCCAGGGTAAATGAGAACAAAAAGTACTTAAATTGCCATCGGATCACCAGGTTTATCTTGGTTTTATTTGGCAAACTCCCTATAGTTTACTTTCATTTCCAAAGGAAATTAACTCACATTGAACTTCTGGGTACTGCACCAGAGGACAGATTTAAGTGATTTTCAGTTTAATAAATTTAAAGTCTGATGAGAGGAGGAAAAAAAAAATCCAGCACACATGGAGAAACCTTAATTACAGACAAATCTCCACCCCCTTTTTTTCTTTTAATTTTACTTCATAATTTTTAATCCAGGATAAATTTCAACCAACTTACCCCCTTTTTAGACACTAACCTTTGGATCACTGATTCAGCTGCACAAACAGACTTAATTAGGCCATTTGGAATATTTTACTCCCCACGTCTGTAGGTTGTTTAGACCACAATTGCTCATTTTTAGGTCGTTGCCTTCAGAACTAGAGCAATCTTATTTCTAGTGTGGCCACGTTTCCAGCAGCTGCTGCCATCACTAAGGGTTAAGAATTCAGTTGACGCAGAGAGAATGAAAATAAAATTGAGAAGCTATTTGAGCTTGTGGAGTCAAGTTTAGTCATATCTAGTCCAGAACATGAGTGACTCTGCTCTTGCACTTCTCCATCCTTTCTTTGCAATATCCCAAAGGTATCTGCAACACCTTTGCAATAAGCTCCTCCCATCTTATTGATGGCATTCCCTGGCTCCCTTACAAGCCAGGTAAGAAAGAGGGGATTCCTTGCATGTTAGATCACTTTTAAGCATTAACATTGCCCAGTCCTGTTCCTTCCCCTTCCCCAAGCCTGATTTCTCCATCTCGCTCTTACAGGAGAGGCTGGCCATGGAATATGTGCCTAAACACAACTTGAAAATGCACTGGAAAGGAACAATAATGTAACAAAACTAATGAAAATAACACTATCATAATCTGAAACAGCGTATTTACAGTCAAAGAAAATGCAATAACTGATAGATTAGCCAGTATCGCTAAAGGTACAGCACCCTCAGACTTTGACTGTTGGCATTTCCAAGGAAAAATACATCAATCTTTTTTAAAGATAGTGTAAAGCATGGGCACAGTACCAAACTGATCCTGCCTGAGACAAAAAGCAGAGTGTAACATGGCAAGTTTCTTGCTCCTAAAATCAAAGTAAACTGCCAGAGGCTGCTTTTGGAGGTAACCTGTGAAAAATCTTCCGTCAGATTTTCTCAGGCACCATCAAAAGTTAATGGGAGATGGGCACTTAATTCCCATTTGTGTCTTTCAAAATAGATGTGGCCAGCTACTTTTAATTTATTAGGGAGCAGATTTGCAAAGACTCTCTTATTACAGAAGCAGTAAGAGGAGCTATTTTTCCCATAAAATATATGTAAATATGATTTATGAAGGACACAAATATTACTGAAGTGAGGGATAAATTGTTTCAAAACTTTATGTTCATAGAAGCTAGGAAAAAGGACATATTGCTTCAATATTTTTTCTTCTTTCACGTACTGCTATCTCTCCTGGGTAACTAGAAGGCATATTCTCTGTATTCTGCTCACCTTGTACTTAAGTACTGACGGCATCTGCTATGAAATTATTAAAGGAATCAAAGATGGAACACAGAATCACAGAATAATTGTGGTTGGAAAGGACCTCCTAGATCACTGAGTCCAACCACACCTACAAGAGCAAAGAACACCTAAATACCTGACCACTAAAAGGAAACAACAACAACAAAAAAAAACACACACAAAAAAACCCCCCCACAAAACAAACCAAACAAACCAACCCCCACAAACCCAAAAGCCACCACCCAAGCCCCCTACATGCCTGCCCCTAGAGCATGTCGTGAAGCACCACGTCAACTCGTTTCTTAAATACCTCCAGGGATGGCGACTCAACCACCTCCCTGGGCCAGTGCCTCTCTGTAAAGAATTTCTTCCTAATATCCAATCTAAACCTCCCTTGCTGCAACTTCGGGCCATTTCCCCTGGTTCTGTAATTAGTAACTAAGGAGAAGAGGCCAACACCCACCTCTCTACAACCTCCTTTCAGGTAGTTGTAGAGGGCAATGAGGTCCCCCCTCAGCCTCCTCTTCTCCAAACTAAACATGCCCAGCTCCCTCAGCCTCTCCTCACACAACTTGTTCTCTAAGCCCCTCACGAGCTTGGTAGCTCTCCTCTGGACACGTTTCAGCACCTCAATATCTTTCCTATAATGAGGGGCCCAGAACTGAACACAGTACTGAGGGTGAGGCCTCACAAGGGCTGAGTACAAGGGCACAATAACTGCCCTTCTCCTGCTGGCCACGCTATTCCTTATACAAGCCAGGATCCTGTTGGCCTTCTTGGCCACCTGGGCACACTGCTGCCTCATGTTCAGCCAGCTGTCTACCAGCACCATCAGGTCCTTTTCTGCTGGGCAGCTTTCCAGCCACTCATCCCCAAGCCTGTAGCGCTGCTGGGGGTTGTTGTGACTGAAATGCAGGACCCGGCCCTTGGCCTTGTTGTACCTCGTACAACTGGCCTTGGCCCATCGATCCAACATGCCCCAGTCTCTCTGAAGAGCCTTCCTCCCCTCAAGCAGATCAACACTCCCACACAATTCGGTGTCGTCTGCAAACTTACTGTGGGTGCTCTCAATCCCCACATCCAAGTCATCAATAAAGATGCCAAAGAAGACTGGCCCCAAAACTGATCCCTGAGGAACCCCGCTGGTGCCCGGCAGCCAGCTGGATTTCGCCCCATTAACCACAACTCTCTGGGAACAGCCAGCCAGCCAGTTTTTAACCCAGTGAAGAGTAAACTTCTCTATATCATGATTCGCCAGGTTCTCCAGGAGAATGCTGAGGGAAACTGTGTCGAAGGCCTTACCAAAGTCCAAGTAGATAACATCCACAGCCTTCCCCCCCATCCAAAAGGCAGGTCACGTGGTCATAGAAAGAGATCAGGTTTGTTAAGCAAAATCTCCCTTTCATAAACCCATGCTGGTTGGCCCTGATCCCTTGGCTTCCCTGCAATTGCCATGAGAGCTCACTCAATCCGCTCCATGAGCTTTCCAGGTACCAAAGTCAGGCTGACAGGCCTGTAGTTCCCCAGTCCTCCTTATAGATTCCCCAATCCCTTCTTATTGATAGGTGTCACATTAGCCACCCTCCAATCATCTGGTACCTCTCCTGCTGACCAGGATTTCTGAAAAATGATGGAGAGAGGCTTGGTGAGCTCTCCTGCCAGCTCCCTGAGTACTCTTGGGTGAATGCCATCCGGCCCCATAGACTTATGAGTATCGAGGTGCAGAAGCAGATCATTAACTATTTCTTCCTGGATTAAGGGGGGGTTGCACTGTTCACCATCCTCATCTTCAAGCTCAGGAGGCTGAACACCATGGGAACAGTTGGTCTGTCCACGAAAGACAGAGGCAAAGACAACACTTAGTATCTCAGCCTTTTCCTCATCACTGGTTGCAATGGTCCCCCCCGCATCCAGTAAGGGATGGAGATTCTCCCTCATACTCTTGTTATTGTTAATGTACTTGTAGAAGCTTTTTTTATTGTCCTTTATAGCAGTGGCCAAGTTTAGTTCCAGCTGGGCTTTTGCCTTCCTAATTTCCTCTCTGTATAATCTGATGAGGTCTTTGCACTCCTCCTGAGTTGCCTGGCCTTTCTTCCAAAGGTGGTAAACCCTTCTTTTCTTCCTAAGTCCCACCAAAAGCTCCCTGTTCAACCAGGCTGGCCTTTTTCCCCACCTTTTCATCTTACAAAACATAGGGATAGCCTTCTCCTGGACCTGTAAGATTTCCTTCTTAAAGATTGCCCAGCCTTCCTGGACCCCTTTGCCTTTCAGGACTGTCTATGCTATTGCACACTTAATCAGGCTGCTGCTTCAATTAAACAAAAAAACCCAAAAAGTATAACCACTGGAATTAAAATTCGCAAACCTTACAGAAGAATTTACTTCAGAAACCACAGAGATAGGCACAGAAGTACCATGTGTAATTGTTTTCGGAAAGTTTTATTCTTTTGCTAAAGAAGATGCTTCCTAGGAATAAGTTTCAGAACTAAATACAATTTGGAATCCGTAAAGTGTCAAATAATGTACTTGAAATAGTCCTTTTCCAGTCTTTCTCTTTTTTCCTTCTAGACTGACATGAAAGGTAAGAGATGAAATTTTACTCCTGACATCAAAGAGTCCAGGGGAGAAGAAGTTTGAAAAGGAGAATTCCTTTCTGTTCCTGCAAATTAGTTGTGTCAAAATGCCAATGAACTTTCTGACAGCTCTTGGTATCAGCTGTGCCCCAAATTCCAGCACAGGACAAGACTGAGCATCCGAGTCCAGACATTCCAAGGGATTACAGTTAAGGGCCTAATACTTTTGCAAGTGTCATTTAAATAGCTTGGTTAAAGCTTGTCATAAAAACCCCTTGGAACTCCTCACAGCTCCCTTCAGTTGAATCAAACATACTTTTAATAGTGATTAGGAGGAAAGCAGGTACAAAACTCCTCCATCAACTCGGCTTTGTCCAATGGTCCTTACAGCAGAGGTCCCAAGAAAGAACCAAGGCTGTTCACGTGAATAAGAACTCAACATACAAGAAGGAGCTGGTATCATTCTATCTCCAAAAGGCTCTGCTAAACAATAAAATACTAGTCTTGTGGAGTGCAGAAAGTGACTGACAGGTTTCCTACTGTAAATAAGTAACCTACAGTATCGGGGTTTGAGTCAGACTAAAAACTCATTGCTCTAAAATCCAAAAAAGTTCATGACTGTATCTCAAAACTGAAGGTCTTTGAATAGATGAACAAAACCTGGGAAGTATTAAACCAAGGGAAGAATGCAAGATAAACCAGAAACGAAGCACATCCCTGAAAGCATCTCCTCAGTGGGCTAGGGGTACAGGGCTGAAAACCCAGGCAGGCATCCTGGTGGGCTTTCGAAAGGACTGCGAAGGCCAGCAATCTTGGGGTTCAGTTTTCACGACGTTCTCTGCTTTCCCAAGATCAGCTTTTTTAGCTCACTCTACACCTTCTGGAATGCTCTTCTTTCTTTTTAAATATCAAATCAAAAAAGCACACGCATGCTTCCAAAGCAGGCAATTATCTTTGGTTAAAGTTGGCTTTGCCTCTTATTCTTACAGATACAGTTGCTGCTACTGAACTGCTAATTAAAAAATAAAATAAATAAAAATTAAAGCATTAGTTAGGGCAGATGCAGCTCTGCCTTTACTAATGCTGCTGTAATTGCATCTTAGGACTTGCATGCAACTCAGGGCTGACCAGGGAGCTAACAGCAAAGCCAATTCCCATGTTTTCTGAATGTATATTCTGAAAGATCATGTTTTTGGAGCACAAAAGTAAAGGGAAGGACATAGGCAAGAAGAAACCTGGACTCTGGGAATTTGTCAAGGGGTGAAAAGGGCACACTGCAGCACTGGCAGTAAAAATTAAGCAAAATAATTTACATCCTCTGCAGATGATCTAGGCTGTTTACCAAAGTGGAAGGAGAGGAAAGCAACGCAACCCCAAATCTCCTTTCTACAGCATCAGAGAAAACACTCAAGGCAGAGCAGGGAGATGAAAAAAGGGCACCCTCCAAGGAAGACTGGACATCTCAGCACAGCCAAGATTATCAGGATATCAAGAGTATACCAGGATTTTTACAAAATACCTGAGAGGAGATACAGAATAAATCCTTTTTTCTGGGTACACAGAAGACTCCACAAGGGTCAGCAGAATGACCGACAATCTTCTGTGGTCAGATTTTAACTTGAGAACTTAATATATGTTGGCCATCCTTAGGCCCTTACATTTATGTTGTACGAGCTCTGAAATAATTAAAATGAGACGAAAACTTCTGAAAAACAGTTAAAAATTCACAGTAAAAAAAGAAAAAAAAAAAGAAAACCCACAGTAGAAATTTTAAATTGTCCAGTGACAATGAGAAGATGGCTATTACTTTTCCAGCCAGCACTATGCTTTCACAAGAATTTATTTTGCAGACCACTATAGGAGACTCTTCTTTGTCTGCCACATAGAGTAACTGCTATATGTTCACGTCTGTTATTTATATAGCAAAGCAATTCCTTTAAACACTTTAAGCAAGAGTTGCATTACACACACACAAAAAAAAAAGAATTAAAAAAACTTAAGCTTTGCTGAGTGATGACAGTAGATGATGGAGCACTTTCTAACTATGACCTGTTACGTCTCAAGAAGATTTAAGAATATTTTTCTCAGGATTGGTCAATGAGATATTTGGATCAGAGAAGAGGGGAAGGAGGGGTGAAATGGCAACTGGCTAGTATGTCAGACATGACAGTCAAATGTTACCAGAACTCAATCCCAGAGAAATATGGACTTCACAGTAAAGGTTGCTTAAAACAAAAGCCCATTTATCTGAATACTGAAGACATTTAATCAATTTACATGAAGGATTTCAAAATTAGTCAGACTGTAATGAACTATGAAATACTGATTAATGAATTTTTGCAATGTTTGATTAAAAACTTAACATGTATGCTAGCACATTTTGCCATCACAGCATTTATAAGCTAATATTTGTTTCGTGAAATTACCAGGGTGTAAATAGTCTCTGGATTATGGGGCCGAGCCTGTTTACTCTTAACCAAACATTTCATTTCAAAAGTTAGTCGTGAGAATTTTTAACTTAGTGAAATCTCTTCTTAAATTGAATAAATACCAACAGGGGTCTTTCATATTTGCTTATCCTGTTGCATTTCTTGCGTCAGCCTCTTGACTACAAGCTTTTAGATCTTTCTGGCAGATCTTTTATGCAGAAATGCAGGTCATTGACCAGAAATATCATGGCCTACAGAGCAACTATGGAACCAGTGGTACGCACTACAGCTAGTATGAATTTTACTACTGATTTCAGGGAGCCAAAATAAAGTTTCTGTCAAGTAGCACTGAAAGAGCCAGCTTTCAAATCCACAGTGCCAAACACACACAGAGTTAGGAAACACAAACATGTAGATACTTACAACTACGCATGTGAAGAAATAAGCTTGATGCGAAACGGGCCCTTATATGAAAATGAAGTTACTTCTGCCTATTTGTCTTTATTATTGTTACTATCTCTTGTCCGATACCAATTAATGAGCTATACTGACATCCCTTTTTACAATTACACAACAAGTCATCATTAAGAAACCCTTGCCTTACTGACATTTTTTGGCTAATTAACTGAAATGGTCAGTTGTGGGACTCCCAAGTGCTAAAAGGTGAGACTTTGAGTACATCCTAGACACTGGTTCGGTCCCTAGATCTGAAGAGACATTAAGCACCCAGTTGTCATTTTTCAAGTGACATTATTGTATCACCTTAAAGCTTACTCTCAATAGATTTTACCTGAGTCACAGGTATCAGCCTTCAGGTAAATTGGGATCTGAGTCTTTCTTAATTTTATTTTTTAAATTCTACTTTCTTAGAACAGTCGCAGTCTTGACAATCGAAGATTCATAATCTGAGCAAGTTAAAACAAGAAGTGCCTTCCTTTCACGACAACGGTATTCTAACTAACAATTATAATTGGCAACAAAGTTAGCAAACCTAAAAATAGATCACCTATTTCATGAGGTCATCCACAAGCCTAACAGAGTGTCAATGAATGATTTCTTATAAAGCACAGGTACAACAGTCGTGTTTTGTAATTGGTTAGGTGTTGCTTCTTTTTACTGCACGTAAAATGAAGAGATCCCTCCATCCACAGTGAAAAATGGAAAATCCTTCAGTTTGGGGTTTGTGGTTGCTAGTAGCAACAAATACTGGAATATTGCCATCTGGCCTCTTGCTTTAAATGAGATTTGAATAATCAATTTAATAATGGATAGAGTACATACTTAAAGAAATAATCACTTGTCATATCTTAAGAAAACTTTAGTATAAAAAATTCCACGGTATGAATTAATGTAGAGCACACAGACATCTAAAGAGACGAGGCAATTTTTATTTTCCTTACTATTGCCTCAAAACCTTAAGCTTACAAGGTTTTAGGCGATCCCATCGAACACGAAGATATACTAAGAAGATCTATTCAGGAAGAATACTAAGAAAGATTGGTTCGTTACAGCATTCAAATCCAGTAACCACCTGGTACAGATTAAACCACACAGAAACATGACATTTTGAACACGCTTCTACGGCCTACAGTATCCACAATAAAAGGAAAAAAAAAATTAAACACAGCAGAGAAAGAAGCTGAAATTGGTAAAATATTCATGTTACTACCGCTACTTTGCACAGAACAAAATGAGACTGCAGGACATGGGGACTCCAAATACTTTTTTCATTTATAAGAGATACATATAGCTGCCAAAGTGTTCACACACACACATCAGGGTGAGAGCAGCAACAGGATGCCAGTGGTGATTCTACCCTGGAAGGGCTGGACTTTTAGAAAGACACTTCATTCTGATTTTGCAGGCAACACTGTCATCACAGGAGAAATTAATAGGAATCAGATGCTCGACCATGGCAAATGAGGAAACCACTCCCACTGTTGAATAAACAAGATACGAGATAAACCTGAATCACAGTCTTCAACAATGTTGGTTTTGACTGGAATTCCAAGCAACTGTCTTCAACTAACCTTGCGTGAATGGAGCTCTCTGCTGAGCAAAGATACTCTTGAAAAGCTTCACCCTTGAGCTGTGCATTTAATGCACGGAATGCAATTCCATGCATTGTAGCACTTGGATAGCAGTTTTGAGACCAGCTCTACCTTACAACACCTCTTTAGGAAAGAAGATGCTTCAAGTCAGGCTTGTATTTAGGTGACCCTCTTCCTTTCTCGAGTTACACAGACCTCCAGGTCCAGATACATAAAATCACAGTATGGTAGGGGTTGGAAAGGACCTCTGGAGATCATTGAGTCCAACCCCCCTGCCACTCAGGGCAGGTCACACAGGAACAGAGCCAGGTGGGTTTGGAAAGTCTCCAGAGAAGGAGACTCCACAACCTCTTCGGGTAGCCTGTTCCAGGCTCCATCATCCTCA
>WUAM01000029.1:1085392-1101551 GCA_024336885.1 Actenoides hombroni
ATAATATAAATAAAAAATTAATAACATTTAACCATATCAAATATTATATTATTATAAAACAATATATAATAATTAATATATAATGTAAATAATAATTTTCAACCCCCTCAAACTGCAGTTGGTTCTGCATTTTCATCATTTTGCTCCAAAATCCCATACTGGGCACCAGACATATTTTCACATTCAACTTTCATCAAAACAAGTTTTTGATGGTTTGCCTTTCAATGAATTGGCTTTTACTATAGCAAACAAACGTAGCCAGAATTTTCTGCCCACTTCCATGTAAAGTTTGCATACTTTCTCCTTGTGGGAGCCTGAGCCAAGCTCAGTATAAAACATTGTCAAATATAATTACAGTTTTTTAAGCTGAGTGAAAAATCAAGCCTGTCTTTGCTATAGCCATACCCAGGAAAAAGTCTACTAAGGTTACAGGGAGAATGGACCTTGAAAGGCAGACTGAAGACAGACATTTAAGAAGTGCTTTCCATTAAGTTGAATGCTGCTCTGGGTGTTAAATCTCTGTAACTTCAATGAATACAGAGTTAGAATCAGGTTCAGCATCTTAGACGAGGTCCTGGTGTTCTTAAGGTCAGTCACAAATACTGAGATTGGCCCAGATGACCTCCTAGGTCTCTTCCTACATGAATTATCCTAAACTGGGACATCTTATTCAATATTTAGTATATTCATATTATTGATATATTAATATATTCTAATGTATCAGAATATTTAGTGATTCAGATTTAATTTTTTTTTCCTCTGTTCAGCCTTACTTCCCAATTGGAAAAGGTCCAATACAAATGCATATTGTGGGCACTGCTGCCTGTAAACCAGGGCTTAAGGAGAAAACTGCTAACTAGGGGTCGAAACACAGTTAAGACTACTTATTCCCAATAAGATCGTATTGTTGTTGTTCTTGGTTGCACACAAGAAATTGCCATATATCCCTTCCCTCTTCTCATTCAGATTCTAGTAGATGCTTCTCTGCTCCTCAACTATAACACAAAGTACTTTTCTCCTTGTCAAGTAACACTCTCCAAAAAATTCCCCTGATTTGTACTGTAAGCAACACTAACGTGTTAATCACGTCTCAGAGGAAGCTTTGTCTTTCCTTCAAAAGCTGGCTACATCTTTAGGGCCTCATCACATTTCCCTGTCACCAAGAAAAAAAAAAAGAAAAAAAACCAATTCAGAAACAGAATTTAACAGTGAACAGGAGGACACTGTGAGATGATGCCACTTGAAGCAACTGGCATCATCTGTCACAAACAAGGGCAACAATCCCCCTTATGGAAAAGGGCTGCTGCCTTCTTAGGGATCACACCAGAACAGTGCCCACAGGAGCTGGATGTGGCATGGTAAAGTAAAAATACTTTACCTGAAATACTTGCACTGAAGGAAAGCAACTTTTCCTGGATTTGTTTTATTTATTTCCTTTATTTCCTTACTTTGATTATTTTCTTTATTTTGATCATTTGCTTTATTTCTTTACTTTATTTTCTTTATTTGTTTATTTTGATCATTTGCTTTATTTCTTTACTTTATTTTCTTTATTTGTTTATTTTGATCATTTGCTTTATTTTATTTTCATCATTTGCTTTATTTGTTTATTTTCATCATTTAATTTTATTTTCTTTGCTTCTTTTCATCATTTGTGTTATTTTGTTTATTTTGATCATTTGCTTTATTTCTTATTTGCTTTACTTGCTTTTTTATTTATATTGATTATTTGCTTTATTTATTTGCTTTCTTTGTTTTATTTCTTTTTATTTATTTAGTTGCTTTATTTCTTTTCTTGTATTTATTTTTATTATTTGCTTTATTTCTTTATTTGCTTTGTTTGACTACTTGTTCTACTGCAAAACTATACTCATTTGCAAACACATCCATTTCCAAAATTTTATAGAACTTCTCTTTCTGTCTATCTTTAATGGGCAGTATTTTAGAAGCTGCATTAATTTCTCCCTGCTTCAAAATGATACATAAATACAGTTGGGCCCAATTTTGTGCACGGAAATGGGAACGCAATCTGGGCAGCCAAGCACCTCTTAATCTTCCAATCTGGAGGATAGAAATCAGGCTTTTTCATCTTGGCTGAAGGGAAACCAGTCTGTGTGCCCTGAATTCTGTCCAGATCTTATGGCTACGGAATCAGCAGCGTGTCCCCATCGGCGGCCAAAATAGTTGTGTGTGCTGTAAGATGATACACCTTCCATGGAAGCTTGGGAACAGTTTTCTGCCCTCATAGCCTCCTAAACTGAGAGTGATTTGAGGTCAGCAAAACTCACATATTCTCAGAAGCATGCAGAAAGCAAGACTCATCTTTTATTCTTCTCTATAGCAATGTTGGTTTTCTTGAACAACTCAAGGTGTAGAAGAGCAAGCAAGCCTCAGCAACCTCCACCTCACCTTATACCCTGTGAAACAAAGAAGAAAAAGACAGGGAAATCACATTTTTTTCAGTCAATTAAAAAAGAAATGGAATAAATGTATTGGCAACAAAGAAACAGAATCATTTAAAAGCACACAGCATTGACATGTTTGACGTGGAAGCTTTTAAGAGGTGGCTGGGTGTTGTGCTTAGGGCCATGGTTTAGTGGGTTTTGATATGGCTGGGAATAAGGTTGGACTTGATGATCTTGAAGGTCTCTTCCAGCCAAAACTACTCTATGATTCTATTCATGATCAGATCTACCACATCTAGGTCGGCTGAGGATGCAGGATTCCCACACCTATTATTTAACCAGAACTTTTGAACAATGCTGTTTTGACTGACAGCTTCCTAAGTGTGACTCCTCCCAGAAGCAGCAGAACTACCACGCTACAGGCACATTTTGCAGAGCTCTGAAAGAAATGTATCTCCACCTCACTTGAAAAACTCCAAAAATTCAGTAAAACTGAAGCCTTCCTTCTTGCTGCCAGAAGGAACTTGAATAACAGCCTCTAGGAAGTGACCTAGCGGGTAACACACAGATCAAGGTGGCTTCTTTCAATGTCTTTTTGCCAGCCCCTCAAAACGTCATCGCTATCACAAACTGTTTTTAGTTTAAATAACCCAGAATTTGGAATGACATTTAAAATGAGGCCCCAAGGTGAGTGACTGACATACTGTTAAACGCCTGCACATCAATATCCCTGGAAATGTCTGGCACATACCATATGCACAGTTCTTCTGATGCTTTTGTACTATGCTTGTAAAATATGTTTTGCAACACGTGAAATGACTAATCCAAGTGAAGGATAAAAGTCACTGCTGCCAGATAGCAGACTCCCTCTTTTAGCTCAAACAAGCACTAAAGGTCTGTGCTTGGGTTGACAGATTCAAATCCCACTGATGGCTCATGAAGATGATGTTTTTTATACTTTCTATAACCTTCCTATTATCTTCTTGAAGAACATGTTTATTTACATATCCAGTTAAGTAGCTTGAAAAAACAGAAATGTTACAAAAATGTTTTAAGTCAAAAACTGGGACTGGGGAGCTGTTAAGGGAAATACATTTGCTTAGAAAAAAAAAAGGGGGGGGGAAAATCCTCCAGTTCTTGACAAAGCTCAAAATGTCCCCGTAAATACGTTTCAATTCCTGATATTCATATGATATTCAGCATACAGGAGGACCTGTGTGCTTCCTTCTCAGTCCTCTAGAATGGTAAACAACAGTATACTTAAAAATACGTTGTTCTTGGTTACATCTAAGAAATTGCCATATATCCCCTTCCCTCTTCTCATTCAGATTCCAGGAGATGCTTCTCTGCTGCTCAACTATAACACAAGACTGCAAGTACTTTTCTCCTTGTCACATAACACTCTCTAAAAAAGACTGCTGTCCTCCTGATTTAGTGTACAAACACATGGCTAGGATGGAAACCCAGCCTATTACAGGAAGGAAAGTCTCACACGGGAATTTTCTCCCACGATGATCAGAGGAGATAAATGAAATCTTCAGACGCTGCCTGATGGCAATTCCACAGCGCGTCAGCACGCGTGGGATTCGCAGGCAGCAAGAGGAGGAACCCGAGAGGAAAGTTCTGCTGCAATCTAAATAAGCAGAGTGCACCTTGAAACGGTGATAGCGAAGGGAGCGTTTTCATTAGGCACGTCTCACTTGCCTCCTCGGTGCAGCGATCCACTCACAGGAGCTCCGTGTTGTTACACTGACACATTTCCACTTTGCTACAGAAGTGCCTGTGATTTTTTCTGAACGCTGTTTGTTGTTCCTGACTTTCTTCCCCGCCACAATGCACCATTTTTTAACCTTTTCAGTAACCCAGTGACACCTCTGGGATATTACAGTATTCCTGTCAAACTGTCTGGTCTGCAACAATAAACTTTACATTGATGTCTTGCTTTTCGGGAATAATTACACCGTTCCTTAAATGTTAGCCTATTTACTATTTGTGCAAAAAGATGACAATAAAATCAATGCAACACAATTCCCAAACGTGCATCCAAGTCTTTTGCAATGTTAATGGATTAGCGTGCCTACAGAGGTCCAAGAGCGTTTCGCCTTCAATGCTTGGCCTTGCTCACGATGGGCACCTGCCCAAAGCCACGCTTCTTAACGCTCATCTGCTGAGCTCATCCATTCCAAAAGTTCGTTTTAGCCCCCTGCATCTCTCAGGATTTCTTTTCTTTTCTTTTCTTCTTTTTGTTGGGTTTTTTTTTTCCTTTTTTTTTTTTCCTTTTTTGTTTTTTTTCCCTTTTTTCCTTTTTTTTTCCTTTTTTTTTTTTCTTTCTTTTCTTTGTAAAGCCAAGCCTGGGAATCCTGCCCATCGATCAATAGGTGTATGATGAAGGAACTTCGTCCTGCTACCTATGACCAGGGGCGATGTTTTCGCAACGATTCCGCCGGAGTCAAAAACTCAACAAAGCGAATCACGGGTGCTGTAAAGGGAGCATGCTGCTCATGTCTGTGACCACTGTATGCAAAGCTTGGCATTAGTCACCGCCAGGCCGCCTCTGACAGCCCTGAAGTGAGGGAGATTAATGTGAGGCAGGGGCACTTTATTATTGTCATTCTGTTCTTTCACACTCTGCCTCTGACTTTCAATTTTGCTCCAGAATTAATTGTCTGCTCCCTACAGTATGACTGATGTAGAAGGATACAAGTAACATAGGCACCTGGTTCTGGCCTTGACAATCTGACTCGTTGTTGCAGGATGTATAGTGTACAGGCAAATTCAGGGACAGACGGGCATCTTTCAAAGAAATCAGCCAGTGTTTCTTTTGACTTCAATCAGATTTGACTGTAGATTATCCTTCCCCAAGAACAATTTTTTTTGTGTAGAGATGCTAACAAAATGCCAGTGTCATTATTAAGTACCGCTACATGATACTATTGCTCTGTTTTATGCAGCTTCATATGAGGCCTTTCTCTCCAAGCTTTCCTTTTTATGTTTGAAGGTAGTAAATTAGTCATGTAGCAGTGTTAAATCCCTACCCTCTCAGAGCTCAGCATTGTTGTGAGAGCATTATATACAGCATCTTTGACAATAAAAATACATGGCTATTTAAGTCAGTATCATTTACTATTTATTGGACTAACAGTTCCAAAGTAAATTACACACAAAGTAAGACAAATATTTAAAGATCTTGTATCTAATAGAATATCTGACTGTACATCAGACTTAAAATGCACTGCTGTACAGAGATCAAAGAACATCTTTACTCGAGCCCAGAGGATGGGAAAAAAAGAAGAAAAAAAAAAAACCCAACACTTCTGGGATGGAAAAAAAAAATCATAGAGAATCAGTCTTTGCACATGAACTGCTATCTATCAGTCTGCTTTTTCTCAGTTTAATGTTGGATGGTGACAAATGCAGAGCCAATTCTACACTGCAGCAAAACACGAAGGTTCACCTTTATCTTTATAACTATTTGATAGTAGTCACAGGCATTGCTACCAGGTGTACAGGGTCTGGAATGGCAACGTTTGCTGTTGTAAAAAATAAAGCTAACTGTGGAATATTCGGCGAAGGTTTAGGTTTCTGTGCCAGATACTCTAAGTGCCCATTAGTACTTTCGGTTGGATTTTTCACATTTGGTCATAGTGGTGATAAACTTTTCAGAGCTATGCAGCTGAGAAACCTATCAGACGTATATAAAAAGGCACAGAAATAAGCAACACTCAACGTTCCATTGCTTAATGTTTAGTGCATGGGTGGAGTTCTTTGAGAGGATCTCAGGAATTTCTTCCCAAATACCCTCGCTGAATAGAACATGCAATAAATTACTGTGGCTTTAACTCATCTACTGCTTCAATATCACCATGATATTATGTTAAAGGGTACAGAAATATATAATATGCTGAACTGTCTCTATCCTGAATACCAGAAGGAAAATTATCACCATTCAGTGAGGATGATCCAACCTCATTACAATCATGATTTATCACAGTGAGCAAAACATGAAAAATAACTAGTTGCTTTTATGAGAGGAAGCAGCTTTTCCCACTTGCTCCAGTTTCCCCAGACCTCTGGGCAAACTAGAGTTCAGGATGCATTTCAACTTCCTTGAAAGACACGAAAAGCGAGACGAAACCCCGCCTCTTTAAAAAGGTGTGCGGGTAAACGGTGTAATATCCTTCAAACCTGACATTAAGTATTCAAATGTTACTTAAGCAAAGTGTGAGCAATTAAATTAATCAATCTTCCCAGCCATGTACTGAACAGATGTTCAATAAATCCTCTCTGCTTACAGTGTGGGAGAAAGAAAGTCCACTTTTAGCTGTCCTTCAGTGCTGACATCCCTCAGCCCGTCCTTTCTCTAGGCCTCATGGGCCACTGCCAGGCAGTTCTGCTGTGTTGTTTCTTTATTATAAATAACAACAGACCACCTGGCCTACCTGCAGTACCTGGAAGCGGAGGTTTAATGATCCTTCAGGCTACATCCTCAGCTCTCTCCTGATCCCAGATAATGGGACTGATGGGAATGGCAGAGGAGTGACGGATGGCAGTGACGAATGACTCCAGACAAACATGTGCTGACAACTAGTGAACACGGGGCAGCGTTGCAGAAAGGTCAAGATAAAAGTATTTGCTTGACTTTCAGAGCATCTACAAGAAAAAAAAAACGCTTGGAATCCTCGGATTTGTTACTACCAGAGAACTTTGCCAAGCAGATGCCGACGACACGCTAACACGTTATCCTGGCTGATGACGCAAGCGGGATCAAACACAGCCTTTTAGGAAAAGGAAACTACCTGCAAGGCCACAGCAGCTAGAGAACTTGAATATTTTGCAATTGTTGGCCACAGACATGTCATCTTGTTTTGTTAGAAGTGCCTCATCTGTTCTAACAAGGTTCCCACCCCAGATGCAGCCGCACACTCTCTCGTTACACCTACAGCACAGGAAAAGGCTACTGCCCCATCCTCCTGCCCCAAGGCTACTGCCCCAAGGCTACTGCCCCATCCTCCTGCCCCAAGGCTACTGCCCTAAGGCTACTGCCCCATCCTCCTGCCCCAAGGCTGCTGCCCGACACTCCTGCCCAAAGGCTACTGCCCGACACTCCTGCCCCAAAGCTTTCTGCAAATTAAGCAGTGAGGTCTTTTCTTCCCAGATGTCATAGCTTGCCTGGAAGTCCTGTGATGTAAAACATGATTGCTGTAAGATATTTAGATCATCATCTCTGTTTTAGAATCAGATTTGACAAACTAAGGGCCAAGGTTATTCCTCGTAGTCCTCGAACCTTACACAACAACATCCAGTTGGGTCACATCATATAGATGATGCATCTCATCCCTTTAACTCTTTACATGTTAATATGCTCTGTGATCAAACGAAGTCAACTGACATTCCAATGGAATGGTTAAAATTCCTGCACCACAGATACATACAACTTCAACCTTTTGAATGCTGCCATTCCATATATGGACTTTATCCACATTTTAATGAGGCTTTAAAACCTCCAAGATTAAGCTAGTATTTTATACAGAGCTGCCTGCTTTTTATGATATCCTGACATGTTGTACAACACTGGTGACTATATTGATCCTTAGAAATTCAGCATCTATATATATTCATGAAAAGTATTCCCCTTCATGTTCAGTATGGGGGGGGTGGGGGTGGGGAGGGAGGGGTGTGTGACGATGACAGGAAACACGGAGGGGTGCAGTTCTTATGCAATTAGCTCCACAGCAAATACACAGTCGAGGAATATTTTAGTAGCACTGTTGCACAACTCAACAATACTTAAAAAACAAAAACGCTCTGCTCAAAATGCACCATAAAGAAACGCCAGGGTTCTTTCTCAAATTTCACCTTATTCATTCTCCTTCAGACAAACCCGTAACAAAAAAAAACCCTAAGACACCATGCCCAAAATGCCCAATAAAGAACTGCTGGGGTTCTTTCTCAAATTTTACCCTAGTTCATTCTCTTTCACACAAACCTGTAACAAATCCTCAGGGGGTAAACTGTACTCTTCTCCCACCTGGGACAGTTATACATCTTCATGCCCTCATCCTTGCCTGACTGCAGAGACAAGCTCTCTTCCGTTTCTCCACATGCACTTTCATGCTTTTAATCTGAAACAAATGATTGCAGGAAAAAAAAAAAAAAGAAAGAAAAAAAAAGAAAAAAGCATTATCACCTTGGAGAGGCATAAGGAGTATAAAGGGAAAAAAAAAAAAAGGGGGGGGAGAAAAAAAAGAAAGGGTCTATGGGCAAATTCATCTTCCATTGCTACAATCAATCTCTCACCTAAAGAAATACACAATAACTAGGCAGGAAAGGGCCAAGATTTATGGCCTAGAAACATCTACACTGACCAGCATACACCTAGCCTTCTTGGCTCTCTCCTTGCCAGAATGGCTCTTTCTAACAGTTACAATGATATACTGTCTCTCCCTACTGTTTTACAAGTACATTAGCTTTATTTAATGAGATCTCTGAGTAATTTAACAGATGTATATAGGACATAAGACTAGAAAAACTCTTGGTACTCGAACACTTTTGCCAAGGTATTCCAGGGCCAGCTAATCTCCCCTACCATGTTATATTCCTTGAAATATCGTTTATTGGAATTTTGGGAAGGTTTTTAAAAATCACTTTAATAGAAATGTTATATTATAATCAAATGGAATAGTGCCATATTCAACACTTGCTTGTATCGGGCCCATAAAAATCAGGATAAATGTAGTTACTTTAGCTCTTCAAAACTAGTTACAATATTATATAATATAATTACAATATAATATATTATTATACTGGTTATATATATATTAGAAGGCCTGAGAAAATCAGAAGATGGATACATTTGTTCAATTCTGCACCCTGTTCTTTCCCATAGCTTCAACGTCATGTCCCAAGGAGGGGGGGAAGAAAACAAGATTCTTTCATTTTAAAAACATATATAGACAGCTTCAGAATTCACAATCATTGGATTGCTCAATAAGAAAGCATTTGGAAGTACTGTATTCTGAGGTTCTGTTTAATATATGAGCTACTAATTGCTTCAATACAATAGCTCTGCTTTCCATTATTTTATTATTTTTGTTTCTGAGCAACAGACATGGTTTTGGATGGCTGCTGTTACCCAGTGAACTCGTTCTAAATAAGTGTTATAAAGTAAAATATTAAATGAAAAAAAAAAAAAATCTTGTAATTATAACTAACAATAACTCTGACAAGCTACCAATTAATAATACAGAGGGGTAGCAATAAGGAAATACCTGCTTAAAATAACATTCAAGTGCTTTTTCTTTGTAAAAAAAAAAGAAGATAGACATCAACTTTATGCAATTGTCTGTGTATTTTTATAGGCATCAGCTTTATGCATTTGTCTGGGTATTTTTTACAGCAGTGCCTCTATAAAAATCTATGCAGTGTGTTGCCATTTTGTCATACATTGTACTTTTAAACTTGAGTCAAAATAGAAAGATTTAAATAGATTTTAGACTTGATTAAAAATAGAAAGATTCAGTAAATGGCTACAGTGTACTACATTAAAATAAAAAAATAACGTATAAAAAAAATTCAACAACTTCCAATTCTACTCAGTGGTGAGACCAGTACTAAATGAGTTTAGTGGCATTTTTCTGTAAATAATATATAGTATCATTAAAGAAGGCTTATCTTAGTTTGAAAATATATTTCTTCTGAAAATTCTTTTTAGCTGATGGGGGAAAAAAAAAGAGTTTAAAAAAAAAAAAAAAGGATGGCACTAATATTTACTATTCTGGCAAAGTGTTCAATGTCCTTCTGGATTCCAGGATATTGTGTTAACCTTGAATTAGACCATAAAACACAGTTCTAAGCACATTTATACATAATTACCCATAGAAGCCTACAAAATTTACAACAAGTGTGTTGCACCAGATACGACTAATGTTTAGAGAAAATCCAGGTAGCTATCTGACCAAAGCAAACAAAGTGAGCCACGTTCTGAATGGTATATCACACCTTAGCCAGCAGCAAGGATTCTGTGTTTACAAAGTCAGAAACATCAAGCTGTGAACTTAAAACGTGGATATTTCTTTAAGTACCAGAAAAAAAAAACAAAAAAAACCACTGTTAAATTTTAGGGTGGAAAATTATGAATAGTCAGCGTATAAAATGATGCTAGAAATCAAGAATGTGCAAAACTACTCCCAAAGTAGAAGAGGGGGGAAAAGGAAGAACACAAGCTGGAACAGAGCAAATGCGTTGCGTGAAATTTCATTTCTTGAGAGCTATACATCAAGTTGCATTTGTTTAATGAGGTTGACACTAGTAAGATGTATAGAACATGTCAGACACCCAGTACCAGTGCGTTCTGGGAAAAAGATAACATCTGAGAATCTGACCACTCACTTCGTCTTCTAGCCAGACTTCTCTATCTACTGGTTCTTCGGGGGATTATAAATGAGAGGGCAGGAGGAACAAGGAGCAAAATAATGAAAAACACACCAAAAAAAAAGAAAAATTATAACGTCGTAGCGCAAAGGAAAGCCGGATTTATTGACCTCACAACTACATAATCAAGTGAAAGTTATCACTGTAGAAACTTTTACTAAAGCAGAATGATCTTAAATAACAAGGGAGTGCTATGAAATTTACAGCACTTTTAAGATATGCAAATTGAATGCAAGGTATAGACATAAGGGTAATTAATTGTAAATCTAAGAATAATGTTTCTTTGTCAGGGCTGTCTCCATGTTGTGGAATACATTCTAATGTGCCTTAACTCTGAATATTTCTTAAAGGCTGGTCTAATTATATGTTCTGAATTTCAAAATAGTAGTTATTCTTATCATTTAATATAGCTGTTGTAAAGTTTCATAACAAAATTTACTGATTACAGGAAAATATTTTCTTTTCATTTTCAACCACTTGTTTAAAACTCTAGTTGTGTAGGAAAAAAATTATGTGATTGAAACAGCTTTTACCTAAACACCAGTGTTTTGTGTGATTTAAAAGAAAAAAAAAAAAGAGGTGAAAGCAAGGTGGCAAAGAACCAACGTAACTAATTGTACACATCTTTATTTGCTGCATGTTTTTAAGTGATAATGCTGTTTTTCTGACTTAATAGAACAAATTATCATTTTATAATGTAGTTTATTTAATATTTCCTATATTGTGACAATAGTTAAGGTCAACCTTTCCATTACAAGAGGACTATGAAAATTCATCTTCACATTTTAAAGCTTGGCAAGCAAGCCCCAAGCCTGAAAGGAAATTTGTAAAAACTTACAGAACATCTAAAAACTTTTACAGAACTAATTCAAACCCCTGTCAGCTTCAGTAGCAGGCCTACATAAGTGGCCGTGTTTCCTGACAGAACACACGCTACTTGAGCTGCTTTCAGCCTTTAATTAATGGAGACAAATTGAGACAAAGATTCTTTAGGGGGCAGCACAGTAAACAGCCTCCAATATTGTCCTAATATTGGAGATGCGTTGCATTATAAGGGGAAAAAACACTCATTTATCCTCACGTCTTAGTAGAACTTGCTATAGACCTGAAGAAGAGTTAAAACAGTATTGGAAAGAACAAGTGTGAGAGCAGCCAAAGCTCTCTGAGAGTCAGCTTGGTGACCATCAAATCAGCTATGGAAGCTGGAAACACAGGAACATAGAGATTTGTGGATTTACTCCAGCTGGTAACTGCTAAGTTGCAGCACAACAAACTCTCTCTCACCAACTATATTAACTTCAAAAAAACCTACATTGTTGGAAGTATGGGGTTTAGATACACGTGTATGTATCATAACAAAAAAACCTTCCTTATTTTCATCACTCCTCAACATTACACTCCTCCTACTTGTGCAAGAATCATCCATGACCCCCCCCCATACAGAGTCCTCTTTTCATATGCCAAAGAGAAAACAGCAAAACCCTTTGTAACCACCTATTTTCAGAGAGGTGCAAGTGGAATAGTTGGTCAGAAGTGAGATGGACATTTAGGAGGGTAACAATTCTTTGTCAGAACCATCATATGAAATAGATTGGGGTTTTCTTAGAAAAAGGAGGTTTCTAGGGGGAAGAAGAGCCACGGTTCTTTATGCAGTTGGCATAAAGCAGAAGTGGAATAAAGGAAAAAAAGAATGGTTAGTAATTTTGGCCAGCAAAATCAAGTGGTTCCATGAGACAAAACACATCTTAGAAACACATCAGACGATGTTTTTGGGATATAGAGGAAGTGATGGAGCATCAGTGTGTAAAACAGAAGTAAATGCTAAGACTACTTTTGAGAAAGTACACATCATCCCTTTATGTCTGGTCTGCCTAAACAATTAAAGTATTACCTTAGTATTTTTCATAATGGACCATAACTTCAGGCTTCTTCCAGTGACAGTTTGTGCTTAGGAGTTCTGTTATAGTTTAAACAAAGACCTCAGGAAATTTGACATCACTACCAGACACAGAGGCAGATTTCACAGCATGAGTTAAATGCATCACATGCTCACATGAGAAGGTCTCTCCTAAGTAATACTCGCAGAAATTACAAATTCCCCATACACCATCAGAGTTAATTGCTTCCTAAAAGGATCGTGCAAAAATTACACTTGCACAGGACTAAGTTTCCAAAACTTTCTATAAGGAAACAGAAAACCAAGACATTTATTAATGACGGGCTGGAACTTGGGGCAAATTGAAGTTTTCAACCCTTCTTCCTTTTATGATGGGTTCCCTACGCAAGGCTTCAAGTTTCTTGTACCTTAAGAAAGTCTCAGCAGGACATCCTCTTCTCCAGCTCCTTAAGAAGGCAAAAAACCCAGTCTGGAGTAGTAAAGGACATGAGAGAGCAACTACAGTAGAAGATGTAGCAAGGTTATGCCAAAATTTCTAAAGGAGGAATCCTAGGAGACAAATTCTGCAGGTTTGGTGGAGATAAAGGATATGAAGACAGCCTGTCCCTTTTCTGTGGTAATTCTACTGCAGTGGTGAAAAGAGACCCTGATCAGAAAGCACAAAGCTCTTCTTTTCACCAACTGCCTTTCTGTAACATGACTAACAAAGATAACTGTCCTTTTTGAAGCATTTTTGCACATTATAGGTTTTTTAATCAGATTTCAAGTGATTGCCATTTTGTTTTCAGTCACCTAGTGAAAGACTGCACGTCTCCAGCAAGCTGCAGAAGTTAACCATAGCTATGTCTGACCCACGTTAGTTTCTCTTACTAGTCTGTGATACCCACTAGTAATTTTATCTGATTGCATTTGCAGGTTCAGCGAACATTTCAAATGGTTATAATTTTGCCAAAATCTCTTGATATTGAGATTTGTGACTGAGTGCCCAGAAAACACAAAACGGCAGAAGAGCCCCCCTGGGCTTACACAAGAACCCTGACTGAAGGGAATGGTTCAAGCCAGCAAGGTCTTCTAAGCCAGTTATTTCTGAAGTCATTGATCACCACAAAAACTGCATTTATTTTCTGATTTTTGTTACTCCAAACCATCTTCTCCAACTCAATGACTACCATCTTAAACTGTTATGACAACAAACTCTAGCAAACATTGCACAGTAATACAACTTGGTTTACTCTCTTCTACTAATACTTCTTTTTTCCAGATTAGCAATTGAGGAGGAGTGAGCATTTTCTTGAAAAGAACAATGGGAGGATCTGTGGACTAGAAAGCAATTACACAACATGAACTTTTGGGGTTTCCCACTGAAATTATTAGTATTTTTCTTGTACTGGATTGTCAGCACTTGGCAGTACAGAAAGCAGACTAATAAAAGAGTAAGTCAGGAGGACCTAATGACAAAGTCTGCTCCCACAGTATGAACCATCACGTGCTAAAACAATAGTCCCATCTATTTCAGTGGGACTACCTGAGCAGTAAAGATAGACAAGGTATGTGGTAGGACAGCAAAAAAGGCAAACACAGTATCGGGCATCACACTCTCTCTTTTAAACAGACTTGGGTCTAATTACTGTAAGATGGATAGTCTCACAAAATAATTTTTTTTTTTCCCTAAGGTCATTAAGAAAAGTGGAATTCTTCACCTTGTCCTGAAACTCAGGAGAAACGGCTCAACTCACCTCTCTCACTTGGTGTGTTAAATTATTTGCACAGCTTGAATTAATACTACATCTATGCTTGAATGTCTTTGCTTTTGTCACTTGCTGCCAATCCGTTAACAAGACCCAAAACCTGCCAGTCCCAGGCAACCAGAAGAGAGGGAGAAATAGAAAAATCAGGCAAAGTGATACCCTGATCCTTCCTATTGCAGCAGGTGGCTGCATCTTTAGCATTTCAACCGCAGATTGGATGAAGCCACATTGATGCAGCCTGTCTCCCCACTGCCCCACATTTTACCTGCAGAATGGGAAGTGGCATCTCTTCTGAAGTCAGATCAACAGGAACTGCAAGAATCTCATTGAGATAAGACAATCTAGATGCACAAAGAACGAACTGGCATGTAAGGAAACAAATATATGACCACGACAACATAACAAGTATATTTTACACACAGGATATATATTGTTATGTAATATTTATTTTTTTTTAAAGAAGAGTTCCAAGTAGAAATTGAAATGCCAAGTAAAAAGGGGTGAAATGATACTATCTACAAACTATCAATGCATAGGCACACTGTTCCCATACATTAGGATGGAATCATGAGCAAATGAAAAATAGAATGAAGCTAAGTGAAAGAAAATGTTACAGATGAAATCTTTTACCACCTTACATCCTGTACAGCCAGCATGAAATCAGTGCATTTGCACAAGGATGTAAGTCAGGACACAAACTGGCCCTTCAGCTCCGAGATTCCTCCAAGCTTTACCAACAGCTTGCTGAGCATAATTTCAACTTGGTTATTTAAAGCTACACAGAATAACACGGTATGAAGACTGGTGTGAACAGTAACTCTTGCACAATTTATCACACAGAGAAGAGCTACTAATCTTTTTAGGAAACAAGGTATTCAAAATTATTTAATGCTAGTATTTATGCACCAGAAAGCACTCTGAGCACAAAGCAGCTCTCCTCCCCCTCTCCAGCCACGCACACAACATGCATTTGTGAACATCTTTAGCTACAATGCACCATATTTTCAGAAAGTCTTGAAATTATCATACTATATGTTGGCATTTATGAAATTCTCTTATTAATGCCACTCTCGTAACAAAGATAAGCTGCATTCACAATACTAATCCCTTCCACAAATAACTCGGTATGTACAGCTACACATGTACTCTTCTATACCAATGATGGATCATGACTGGAAAGTTAAAGTACATTACTGTAATAAACAGTAATAATAGCAGAAATGATAAAAATAAGTTTGGTATGCTTCTACCTAGTAGAAGTCTATACCACACTGTCAGTTTTTAACCAAAAAAAACCCCCAAACCCCACAACATCTTACGAATAACTACTAGTTTCTTGCCTCTTAGGTGGTGTGGGTTTTTTTCCCTTATTCTATGCTATTATTAAAAAAACCAAAACAAAACAAAAGAAAACTGCAACTATTTCAACATTACAGTAATTATATAACTGGACTAAAGTAGCGGGTCTTCCTAACAAAGCAAATGCCTATCAATCCATCACTGCAATTATGTGACTACTGCTCCACTCTTTTAAGACTTTGTAAAACATTTATAGAACTTTTCTTTGAAGAATTTTCAACGTATCTGGTTAAGAACCAGGTTTTCTTTATGTGTGAACTCACAAGTCTAAAAGCAAAATGAAAAAAAATGTCATAGGACACATTTTTAAACTATTAAAA
>WUAM01000029.1:1125304-1146558 GCA_024336885.1 Actenoides hombroni
AAAATAAAATAATAAAATAAAATAATAAAATAAAATAATAAAATAAAATAATAAAATAAAATAATAAAATAAAATAAAAACCACTTTCATCTGAGCAATCAGTGAAACGTTCGAATTGCGTTGATGGGTTAAACATACAAATGAATCACCATATAGGAATTAGCAGCACCAGAGCCTAAAATGAAGTCCTATACACAAGGTCAGCATGAAAGGCACATCACGTGGGTGCCCAAACACCAGGTACAATTTGCCTTAATCTGCTTCGTGTCTCAAACCTACCTGGGTCCCAATTTTGCATGTGGAAATGGAACACTGAATCAGGCAGGAAGAATCGCCTGCTGTCGTACGCCTCTGCAAGGTGCACGTCATGGACTATTTATGTCGAGCATAGAAGATGGCACACCTTAAAGCTGGAAAACCTATAGCTGAACTCTGTGATTGGCCTTAATTTCAGATGCTAAAAACGTGGCAACAAGACAATACCTGCTGTGTTAGAGAGGCACCATCTGCGGGCCTTGGAGCCTGACATGATAGGACGTATGGCTAAAAGTGGGACGTGTCTATCTCAGGGACTTGAGCATCTCCCCTGTGAAGAAAGGCTGAAGGAACTGGGGCTGTTTAGTCTGGAGACAAGAAGACTGAGAGGGGACCTTATTAATGTCTATAAATATCTGCAGGGTGGGGGTCAAATGGAAGGGGCCAGGCTCTTTTCTGTAGTGCCCAGCAATAGGACAAGGAACAATGGCTATGAACTTGAGCATAAAAGGTTCCACCTCAACATGAGGAGGAACTTCTTTCCCGTGAGGGTGACAGAGCCTGGCCCAGGCTGTCCAGAGAGGTTGTGGAATTGTCTTCGCTGGAGACTTTCCAGACCCACCTGGATCTGTTCCTGGGTGGCCTGCCCTGAGTGACCCTGCTCTGGCAGGGGGGTTGGACTCGATGATCTCCAGAGGTCCCTTCCAACCCCTACCATTCTATAATTCTATGAATTTTGGGGTCCATTTTTCTAGTCATTAACCTTAAAATCAGGGTAAAAAAGGAAGACCAGAACTTGACTCTTGCACAGTGTTGCCCAAGCATAAATTCAGACTATGGATTAACCTGCTGCCCTCTTTTTAGCCACAAGACCCCTATCAACCTGGATTTTGGTAGATTGCTTGGAGTAGGTTGATTGCCCGGAGCAAGACTGAGATCCAGTATCAGAAAACAAGGGCCTTGGCAGGTGAGCCTAGAACCTTCTTACGATTCAGTAAGAATTCTACTCGATTTGAAGAGAGTGACAGATGACTTTGCATTATGAGGAAGCACAAACATTTTCACTACAGCAGTTCTACACGATCACACTCTGCGTGCCTCCCCGCACAGTAACTTTTGAATCTGCTGTCCTGTTTCAACAAAGCTGACAGAAGGCTGAAAAGTTCAAAGATAATCAAGTTCCTGCACATTTTTTGAGCATGGCATATCCACAGAAAGAAGAGAAATCCTTTTACTGACATGGGGCACACCTTCATAATGACCTCATACCTTATCAGATAGCAAAGAATCTGAAGTGTTAATTGACTAAAAGTGCTCCCAAATGGAAAAAGACAAAGGACATGAACCTTCTGGACATCAACATTGAGCAATCATAAAAAATAAATCCATGGCAAACCAGTCTTCAACAGTTTCAATGGCACTACGTGTAAAATCTATTTACAAGTAACAGACCTCAAAGGGTAGTAGAAAGGAGACTGGAAGAGTCAGTATCCTTGATTCGGTTATTGCAGGGTATGTGACCATTCACAGTTTGCATACTTAATAAAGGCTGTGAAATTAATAAAGTTGCTCCACTGGCATGGATCTGTATTGTATTCCCTCAGCTATCCACGTGTGGCATTCCAGGTGGACTTTCCTTGTTCTCAGACTGTCTGCATTTACAATACAAAAGCATTTCTTCTATGCTAACTTGAATTAGCCTCTCACATGCACATAAATGTATATTTATACCCACCAAAAAAAAAAAAAAGTCAATAAAAACCCCCAAATATATATATCTAACTCTGCTGCTCTCAGTGACAGACTCTACAAAAATTAACACTGTCAATTGCTAAGTAAAACATGCCCACAGATACAGTTATGAAAGTGCAATGAAGTCACAGGCTGGATAATTTCAAAAAGTTACACCTCTTGCCTAGCACAGAATTACAAATTTCAAAGAATTACACCTTTTGTCTATTCTATCACATTTGAAAGCTTTTACTTTTGTCTATTAATAGAAACAGAGGAAAGGAAGATCATAGGTAACACCTTCTAAGCCAATGTTAAGGACACAATGTTTGGAGTCCCCTTATTGCTCAGAGAACATGTCCTCCTCGTTCTGTCTTTTTAAAATCAATTAAATATAAACAAATTAACTTCCTATGCATGTTGCTTCTGAGTGAATTACTTTTCATTTTTAGAGTGGTTTTCCATCACTACGAACCTTTTCCTTTCCCTTATGCACCAGCAAACATACTGATACAATTTAAAGGTCATGTTCTTTTCAAACTGACAGGGCCCTCCAAAATTTTGACGAGAGTCCCTCCAAGAATCACACCATACAAACGGAAAGGAATTAAGTAAAGCATCACTTGATGTAGGTTCAATCATGTGAACTGATTAGAAAATGTAACCATGGAGAGAGGTGATTCAAAGTGTGACGGACAACCTTTCAAAGAAAGGAGATGTCATGTTGATAATAATAAGCAAGTACCTGACATTGAAGGAGGGGGTGAACACAGAGGGTCAATAAAGATATAATTGCCTTCAGCTACTAAAAAAAGCCCCAAAACCAACAAAACCCCCCACAACCAAATAACCCAACCAAAACACCAAACCTCTTTTCTAACTTTTCTTTCTTCAAAACCCAAGAAAAATATTTAAAATGATCAGAACATTTCATCTTTGTAGTCCAAGATAACTTTTAACAAAAAAAAAAACCTGAAAAAATATATTAATAACATCTCAGTTGCTTAGCTTGTTTTCTCACCCAGTAAAAAGGATACCTTAAAGTTCAAAGCCAAATATACTGAGTTTACCTTAAAGGTTATATTGATACGTATCAATCTGCATTAGAAATTAGATGATATTTAAGAAAACAGCACTGGCTTTGGATTGTAATACCCACAGCATTGTGAAGAAATTACATAAGCAGAGAGTAAATGTGTCCATTTGAAAGATGCCACTTACCAGGAAGATGATCAGTTCTTCTTTATACATTTTCAACAGAACGGGTCTAAATATTTTCAGGAAACACAGTACAAGCTGGATTATGACAAAAAGATCTTCCTGCAAAATAAAAGTGACAGCTACCATGCATTATCAACAACAGATGAATCTGCAGCCCAAAAGAATACCCCACTCTCCACCCCATTTAATCAATAACAGAGCTTAGCTAAACTGAAGAACCAGGTAAAAAGTAATTGAAAAGTATCAGACTCCTGTCCTCTTTTTGACAGTAAACAATATTTAACCTATTTTTTAATTACTTGCTTCTCTCATAGTTCTCTTAACTGCTGCTCTTTCTTTTTTCCATCAGTTGCTAAGATTTATGGCACGCAGAACAGTTCCAGCATGCAAGGAACTATTATGGTAACGATTGGAAAACATTACATCCGAGATCATTTTCATGATAAGACCTGTCTTCTCTTGTCCATATTAAAATGTATATAATATATATGAATAAATGGAATCTTAACTGATTTAGGTACTACATTCTTATTGATGTCAAAGAGGTCAGCGAACACATTCAGTGTTTTAGCCAACCATGTACTGAAGATAACTGTTACTTAAAAAGTAGATGGGGAGCCTGTCTCCTGTAGCACAAATCCGGCCCCAATTTGCACCAGGAAGGGTATCTTAAATAGTTCAGGCAAAATAAATCAGAGATGCAGCTCAAGTTCTTACTGGACAAATGCCCATTTCATCAAGAAAGTAATAAACCATGGCACCCATGACAAACTTTGACGCTATTTGCTTGACACAGTGCCTCTTCAAGGCTTGTCCATGTGTTGCAGATTGAAAGCTCCAGGACACAACCAAGGTGACACCGCAGTCATACAATCTACTGCCTGTCTTGGAAAGAAACAAGGTTTTACTGCAATCTAGGTCTTTTGCAATTGCTCCCTGGTCTGCTGGCTAATGAGGTCAGACAGTACTGTCCATTCTAGACATATTCTTTTTAGGGTATCATCTCTCCAAGAGACATTCCATGAGGACACCGCCTTAAATGTGCCATCAAAGTAAATTATACTGATAGAATTTATTAACATTTTTATGAGGCAAAAATCATACTTCTAAAGAAATGCGAAATAAAAGCGGGATTAAATAGCAAATGAATTTCTGAAATGATGTAGAAGTTGTTTACGCTATTGGAAAGCTTTTGTCACACACACAGACAGAAGCTGAACTTAAGACTTACAGACACCACATATCTCAACCAGACCTCCTTTTTCCAGCAACTGACAACCTGCCCACACAAAGTGAGTGAGCATGCCTTGGCATTCACACACACATGTATGAGAGACTGACTTTCCTTCTTTGTTTTCTTTTACTTTCATATCTCTTAAAACAGCCTTTCTACGAGGCAAACCCGAGATGGAGATCTGAGATCATTTGTATCCACAAGTAAATACTGCAAGACACAGATGTAAGTCAATGGTTCTGTTGAGGACTCAACGACATTCCTCCCAGCGTGTCCTCAAACTGCATGATGGGTGGAGCTCCAAAATACTGAAGTCATCTTTAATGCGACGCACACTCTGAAAACAAGTGTCCAGTTGGTTACTGGCCCACCACTGGCCAACTCCGTGCTTAAAGGAGGATAAAGCCACAGCCTGCAGCAGCCACCTCTTCCCTAGGGGAGGTTAGGGGTAAGCTTGGGAAGAAAAGAGATAAGAAAAATAGTAGAGAAAGTACATGGAATTTATAGCGTGAACAAATGGAAAGAAAGAAATCACAATCACATACATTAATATTTGGCAGCGGTGTCAGCAAGTCATAATAGGCAAAAGATGTAATAACTTAATGCTCAACCTCAGTTGAGTTGTTGCAGTAGTCACAGGCTACTCAAACATTTCAGTCCAGAACAGTGGCACAGCGTTGAATGTTCTCCCCTGGTTTTCCCCTCTTATTGTAGTTGGCTTGGTTCAGAAGACACTTTTGATGACCTGAATCTAGATTCCTTTTGGAGAGAAAAAAAAAAAAAATAAAAATCAAACAAACAAACAAAAACCTCCAGAGGCTCTGCCACAGACGCATACCAGATGTGCTCCATCTTTCAATAAAGGATGTAAACCAATGACTGTTGTTGCAGTTAGACCTAAATACACACATGATGGGGACAACTTGGTTCCAGGGACCATACTAAAGTAAAAAAATCCCCAAATCTACTTATTGTAGGTATGAGGTCGTAGCACGAGTGAGTTTGATCAACTGATCCATTTTTATGGTGCCCAATTCCTCGCCAATATAGAGAACATTGGGGTTGGACTAGATGATCTTTCAAGGTCCCTTCCAACCCCTAACATCCTGTGGTTCTGTGACTGCCTTCCAAAAATGTAGGTTGAATGACAGAGGTTGAATGATTTCAACCTCTGTCAGAGAAAGGTGACAGACTTTCCAACGTTCTTGCTTGAGCATACACTCTATGACAAAGCCATTTGGAGCACGAGACCCTATTTTCAAATGGCACGTGATATAAGAATTAACTCCTCACAGAAGATTAAATTCTGATGCAAATGGAAGGGGATCTAACCATCCCAGCACTGCCTGATGTTCCTCGCTAAGAGAGAATGGAAAGGGCATAATGCAAAAAGAAGGCCAAGCATTTTAGGGAGAAGACATAAAAGCAAAACCCAGGGGTTGCAAAATCCACATGAACTAAACCCATGACTCAAATTAGAGTAATTGAAAGCCATTAAGCTCAGGTCTGTGCAAGTAAAAATTAACTTTATAGAGACTATCATTATAACCTATTGCTTCATCAGGAAAATAGATCACAGTTATATTTTATTATTTTTATCCTCTCTTCCATGTAGCTGCTAGGAGGCACTTACACTGAGAACTGGATCTTTCCAAAGTTGTTAACAAGACACATTCCTTTTGGTTCATGGCTAGTATTATGAGAGTTTCTGTCTTATGTCACTATTTTTGACACATGCTGGAGATAGAACATCTTGGCTCAAAAACTACTGGACCATCATTTTAGAAGAAAAGACTTTCTAGACCACAGAAGCAGTCAGATTTACTACTGACAACACAGAGGTAATGATAAGCTATCCTTATATAGCCCAGAGTCTTACATATTGTAAACTCAATTAGCAATTCTTTTATCTTCACCCAAAACAGATATATTGAAAATTGCAGAATGAGGGCTTTTTTTTCATATAGCTCTGACCGCAAGGATAAATACTGCCTTGCTTTAGCAGAATAATTTTTAGCCCTCTCATTTTTCATCCAGTTTGAGTTGTTTGATTCTAAGAGTCCATATTCCAGGCAGTCAGAGCACTCATTTACGAACAGAACGCAGGCGAACCTGCATTTGCCGGAGATGAAAGGCGTGAGAGTTGCCCATAATTTTGCCACAAATAAACTTTTCCTTTGGTTTATGCTACATCATGCCCTTTCATTTGAATAGTTTTGATAAAGACCTGTTACTCCCTTTTCTTTCACTATACACAGTGTGGCTACATTAGATAAACACTTTTATATGTACCCGTCAAGGAGAAATATCCCACACAATGAAAAGTAGACCTTGTGAAATAACATTTCACTTATCTGTTCTGTCTTTCTGAACCTTTCCTGAAAGCTGTTAAGCCTCTAATCCCAGCATACAGCCACACATAGGCTTGCTCCAAGAAATTTCTTTTCTCAAAGGCCAGCAAACAAATATAAACATAAAGGTGGGGATGGATTCGACAGTAACAAGCACACTATTTTACTACCTTTTTTTTTTTTGTTACAGCTAGAGGAGTTATTGTAATAACAGGCAATTCACAAGCACCCACAGAATTTGAAGAGGTCTTCAAAAAAATGGAGAAATATATCAGATAGTCTAAGTCAAAAATATACATCATCTTCATGCATTAGGTTTTTTTACTGGGTCTCAGTGATTTACTAGTACAAAATAAGATACACGGCGGTGCTCAGCTTACAGCACCACAGCCAGTATCAGAACACAGGGAGCACTAAAGTTTGCAACTAAGTGCAGGGGTAAAGATCTGGGTTAACAGAGTGTATGGGGTCTGACTGAAATGGAGTTAATTTTTCCCACAGTACCACAACAATGAACTTATCATTTATAAGTATGTACTCTCAAACTTATACGGATTGTGCAATAAATATGGAAATCAAGTAAACAAAAAACCTGTTGGATTTACACACTTGTCAATCATTTTTCAACAGCAAATATTCCAAAAGAGTGGTTCTAACCTCTGCTAACAGAAAACAACAGGTTGTTTTGGTGACATAAAGTTGACAATTTATTCCTGTAACTTGAAGTTGTTCATTCATTGCTCTTGTCTGTTGACAGATAAAATTTCTTGAATGTTCTTCTGTAAAACAATAAATACAGTGTAGTTAAATTTTAGGTAGGAAAACATTATGCTTTGTCTTGACAGCACCACAGTTAGGCATAAAGTTATAATGTTCAAATAATCTCTTCTGAGACTCCCTGTCATAAAATATGTATCCTTTCAAAGTGTATGTGTATCTGCCATTTGAGTTTTCCTGCAATCAGAAACAGACAGCTACAGAGCCCAATTCCTCATCTACAGATCTGAATTTCTATCTCCATGCTATAAACAGCTACAGCTCTACCTGATAAAATACAAAGTTATGACTTCAGCCTAGGTGAAATCTAGTCCTAACCACAGAATTTTGTTTGTTGGTAGGTTTGGTTGGGGTTTTTTTTTGTTTGTTTGTTGGTAGGTTTGGGGTTTGGTTGGTTGGTTTGGTTGGTTGGGGGTTTTGTGGGGTTGTCGTGCATGTGTTTGGGTTGGGTTTTGTGGTTCTTTGTTGGTTGGTCGTTGTTGGTCGGTCGGTTTTGGTTGTGATTTGTACACAGCAGTGCAGTGTAATGGTTTCAGGAAAACTAAATCCACTGTTCACAGTGGAATCACTTCTTTTAGCCTTACTAACACTAATGGTATTTTAACTAGTGATCTAGGAGTTATTTCCTCAATAATGAAGAAACAGATGCATCCATCACACTTCATGTACATGAAGTAAATCAAGCTCAGTTCCAAAACCTCATATGCATATACATCTATTTATTTGGTGCATAAAAGAGGCAAACTATCCATTGTTCCTTGTTTAGCCCCAGAGATTAAAACCTTCACATTCCATAATCAATGCAGTTAATCTCTCCCATCTCCTACATTCTTGAACACTAATTGTCTAATATCTCTACATTTGGCAGATTTGTCTTGAAATAAAACTGCGTGTTAAAGACAGAACTTGTACGATGAGAATACATTCAGTGATGTGGAAGCCACGAGAAAAATGCCAGATGGTTTAGCAAATAATAAGATGTAATATTAAATTTAGACCTTCCATCAAACGTTCTCATAATTCATCCTAAGGTCTCTCTTCAGCTGGGTACTCCTCTCTTATTTTTATTGTTAATGGCTTACCCAAATTCCATCGTACAATCCAGAACGTCTGCTTTTTTAGCTGCAGAAAATGAACCCCACAAGTTCCCATGCAGACAGAACTCTGTATCAAACTGATCTGCAAAGAAGCAGCCACCCTCAGCAACCACTGCACAAGTACATATTCATTTTATAGCCCATCATTACAATGGATACCTCAATGGCCCCTATTACTGGGGCCTCTTATGTTCTAAAAGCCTTTGTGCTTACAGCAGAGGTTAGTGAAACCTCTGCAGACCTGCAAGCAACAGGAACGAGAGGTACTCTCAATCATCACTGCACAGCAAAGTGCTCAAAACCACGGTCAGCATTCGACGACGGAACAGCCAACGCACTAGGTCACCAAACGCTACTGGCTGCTGCAGAACGGACAGAATTTCTTGGGTTCAGTTTTGTAGACTGCCTTCTTCCTCTACCATCAGCAGCCCAGAAAGGTGCCCCTGCAAAAGGAAAGTGTTCTTAAACAACAGACAGGGCATCTCTACTTTAAATACTATTGTTTAAATAGAGCTGTAAGCTCAACGAGGGCAGAACTGTACTTGAAGTCACAAGAAGCAAGCTGAAGAGGAACATGTCCTATGACAAAGGAACTTTTTCCACTTGAACTCAAGGGGAGAACAGTCTAAGTACCCTAACCTCTCCTGGGCAGGGAGGAAGGTGAAGTCTTAGGGGGATAATTCTCAAATGGCTAAGGTGTTTTGAGTTGTTCTGAGATCCCTGGGATGCAGAATCCATTAGTGACCAACGAGCCGGGCGAGCGTTTCTATACTTCCACGGACCAGCACCTGGGTCACACATTTGAAAGGGAAACTTGCCTGCTGTTGTCTGATAACGTGGGCTGTTGAACTCCTCTTTTGGGGATATGGACAGGCACAAACAAGTTGAGCAGGAGTAGCTATTAGCTATTCTGTCAGCATCCCATGACCTCTAGCTCTTTCTCCCAAGACTCATAGCCCACACTCGGCACCAGCAAATGAAAGCAATCAGACTGCCCGAGGCAAAACATGGCCTTCAGAAATCACATTTTTGCCTGAAGTCTAAACCAAACTCTTAATGATCCAGGTAGTCTGCAAGAATAAAAGGCACTGCTGAAAAACACATGAACTTTTTATGTGTAGAAGTCAATGGGTTGGTTAGCTAAAAGAGAAAGGACCCAACTAAGTTAGCCTCAGGGCTCCTATAATTCATTTCCAAAATCCAGAGCATCCTACAAGGCAATTTCCTCCCCTCTGCTTAACCAAGACTCCCCTTTAAGATAATATTATTGCTAGCTCAAGGTTCCTTAAACATGTTTTGCTGCCACTAAAATATTACATAGGAAGAGCTACTGCAAAAAACTAGATATTTTAAGTCAGTGCCAAAGGAACCTGGAGTTTGAACAAGAATTAATTCTACATTAGTATAAATAGAAAGAAATAAAGTATTTTTGAAAACTTTAATAAATAAACATTTAATAAATAAATAAATCCTCCCTTCTCCATCATAAATGTTTTACATCTTTGTGAGAGGCAGTACATCTCTCCCTGAAAGGAAAACTTTCCCACTCTGCTAGAGGAATATTAGGATATCAGGGAGTTATTACCAATTCCTGCTAGTTTCAACAACAACAACAAAATACAAAGGGAATCCTCCCTGCTCAGCATTTAAAAAAACAGGCCAAGGAAAAAGAGCTAAGAAACTTGAAGGGTAGAGAAAATGGCAGTTCTGTATCTCTACTCACTTTACTTTTTTTTTTTTACTAATTACTGCCATCCAAAAAGGCTAAGTTTAAATAGAAAATATAGTCTGATTCTTCAGATCCAAACTGTTCAACAATATTTCAATTTTAATGATCGACATTCCCACTGTAGAACACAAAGACCCAAAAAAAAACCCACCAAAAAAACCCAACCAACTTTCTCATTTTGCAAAAGAGCGTGTAAATCATACACGTTAACCCTTGTACTGCGACCTACAACTGCTAGAATTGCACAGAAGCAGTTATGCAACTCAGACATACTGCTCAGGCAGTATCTTTTTCTGCTAAATCTTCATCTGAAAACGCAGCAATTTCAATTAAAGTAGAATATAAAGCATATAAAACATAGGTTAATGTCTGAATCTGAAATGCAACGCGTGCCTCGAGGCACTGTGTCATTACTCAGTCTCACTTCCACTCTGTCTAAATGTGTACTTAACAACAATAAAGGCAGACTCTGCTGGAGAGGTGGAATGCTCACCTCTCCTCTCCCTCTTTGATTTGATCTTTTCTACCTCAGAGTTGGTGAACTGCAAAACTTTTTGGCAAAGTTTATGCAGACTTTGACTTCAGTTCGGAGTGACCTCTACTCCTTTTAAGTACAACAGCTCTGGAGCTCCTTGAGACATTGATCATGTCTACATCCATGTTTGTACAATACCCACTGTAACAGGGCACTGTCGAAGTCTGGGGACTCTGGGCAATATTGTAACATAAATATTAAATAATAATAAAGTTCTGTCAAGTCAGTGATCTGTGAACTACAGCACGTTCACGTGATAGTACATTATGGCTCAAAGGCAGCCCTTAGCAGCCATCACAGAAAATCTCTACGGTCTAAAAAGTACTTAACCAATGATTTACACAAAAGCCATCAAATTAATAGTAATTACATATATTCAAAATTAGTACATACGCCAAAATTTACATTTGTGCTACATTTAAGAGACTTCAAGGGCTCGTTTTTTCTTTGTTCCTTCAGTCATTTCCATATCAAACTCTATAAAGGTTCCCAGAAACATACATATACTATGAAAATACTAATCAACCATGTGTTATCAAAACATAAAACTGGAAAATACACTTAGCATTAACAGACAAGTATATTAAGCAATTAATTTAATATAAAAAAAAAAAGAGAGAGAGTTTTATATGAAGGTTCTCAAACTAGGGCTAGAATTGATTTTCCATTTCACCCATTCCTACTCAATAACTTCACCATTTTCACCCATACCGTAAGAGTGCACTGGCATTAATGTTCATTTCTGGGGAAAATGAAAGATGAGCTGACTTACCTGGAAAATTGGACTTGCACAGAGATGTAACAAAAGATAAGGGGAAGAAAAAATAAAAAGGCAGAGCTAAATACAGAAAACTGGGGGGGGAACCCCCCCCCAACTACACTGCAAAATATCAAAACATAACCCAAAAGCTCAATGTGCATCAGCCTTTCATTTGGCAACAATGGCAAGGTTTCCGTATTTCAATGGAAGCAAAACCTACTCCAAAACAAGTGAAAAATCATATTCACTAAAATAGTCAAACGTGCCACTATCCTTCTATAAGACTAAGCCAATTATGGTTAAAACCTGCTGTGTTTTTATTTTCATCCTATTTTAGTCAAATGCAGACAATTCGAACAGCTTTGGAACAGGAGGACACACGCTTCACAGTAAACTAAGCAAGCGATATGCCCCTTTTTCCCTGATATAAATTCTAGGGGAAGGCATTAAGCAGTGAGTAATACTCCTTATCTGTAAAGATTCTTCCATTTTTAAATAAATAAATAAATTGGAAAAAAAAATTCCCTTTTAAAAGACTAGTCACCAAAGTGATATGTATAACATTCTGACAGCTATAGGTTAAAAAAAACCAACCCCAACTTTACCTGTTTCCAATAGATATTTAACACAGCTACAGTAGAAACCCAGTAAACTAGATATTGAAAAACTCTAGTAACTAATTAAAAGAATAAATTCAGCTCTAATTAGCTTAAAACCTCAGAACTCACCTGAGAGAGGAGAAGAAGGCTAAAGGCAAACTCTTAAAACGAGACACTGAGAACCTAGATTTTACAAAAGAAATACACTAAACACCACACACTTGAAAGAGGGGGGAGAAAAAAGTAAATTAAATGTTTTAGATGTTTTATCTGGAGAGGAAGAGAAACAACAGCCTCTCTAAAACATGCTCTGAAGAATGCTCTGAAAAAGAAGTAGATGCTAAAAAGTCTCGTTTCAGTTTCTCTTCTTCCTATGTTTCTTTCTGCCATCGTTAGGGATCTTTTTTTTTTTCCTGCCATCGTTAGGGATCTTTTCTTTTTTTCCCTTATTGCTGAAAATAAAAAAGTTACTTCTGCTGACATTAAAAGCTTGATTTTACCAACTGTTTAACGCACTCTAAGGAGAGTGTTAAAAGACGCTGGCATGTTGATGCGAGCCGGACAAAGGTCAGTGATTTGGAGGCTCTTTCAGACAATTTGCCAGGATTTTGGCATTTTGTAAGCACACACAGGACAGCTCTCCAGCAAGCTGACCTTGACAGTGAATTGGATAAATAAACCTTCAATTTACCCCCCTCCAGCTCGAGGCTAGCCCGGCTGATCCCTCTGGAGCCTTCACCTGTCCGTATCGTTCAACTGCCTGCAACTTCCAACTGACGAACATCCACAGCTTTACAGGTCCTGTGACAAACACCATCTAACAGATAAGGCTTCTGAAAAGTCAAAGTCAATAGTGTTTCCATTGAAAATTTAATGCTGCTTCCATCTTTACCCATCATTCTTCCTACTGTTGCATGTATCCCAGGAGGCACTTCAAGCAAAAGCACTACTCCATAACAGGTAATGACGTGGCATTTAATGATACTGTCCAAAGTGATCCAAGCCCATGGAAAGTAATGTGCACTCATGTACCAGATAAGCACGGCTGAATGTACTAGAACAGCAGTATCTTTCACTGCACTGTCACCAGATACAATGTGACATATGCTCTGCCATTGTACCTGGCTTTTCCTTTTACTTCACCATCAGAGGAAAAGAGCATTTTCAGATACAGAGCACCAAAGTGTTAAGGGAATTCAGTAAAAGGTAGGATGGCAACATATCCGTAATTAAGTATTCACAGCCTCTTTAATACTTCAGTGCTCTTGGATTCGCTACTAAAATCTGTGAATTATACCTCATTGAAGAATGTCCTTAATCGACTCTGACATGTTTTATTGGAGGCAGAAAAAATGTTTCAGTATGATAGATAAGGTTAAAAATGTTACTACTCTGATCATTTACTCTAGTGCCTCGCAAAAAACTCCAAAGCCAAAAACCATTTACATCATTCATCTGATGCAATGGAGAAAAGAAAGCATTATCTGACAGCCCATTTTAGCTGATGGGACAAAGTGCACATTTTCAATTTTCTGTCAAAGTTATGTTGTTTATGTAGATAAGGGGAAAAAAAAACCCACAAACCAACTGTAACATTTCCACCGCATGCCATCAGGAGCTGAAATTGGACTTAAACAGCAAAGTACCTCGAGACCACGCAGAGCGTAGCATGACAAACAAACAAAAAGCCCCCCCCAAAAAATTGTTTTTATGGTTTCAAACCAAATAACACATTACATGTTTTCTGCTCTAATAGCAGCGCAGCGTTTCGAGGCCCCAGAACATCGCAGCAAAGCACAGCGTGACATCTCTATGCATGTGCAAAAAAAAACCACCCCACTTCCCGCCGCCGTCGCGTTACCTCGGAGGTTAGCGCAATAAAAAAAGGGAAATATTGTTAAGTAAACAGTTTCACTGAGTCGGTCTTGTAGCAATTTTGATACTCTCCAGATAGCAAACGGCTTCTGCTTCCACGACTCGCTGCGAAAGGGCTGAACTGGAATCTCATACATATTCCATGGCTGTTATTAGTTTTATTAGAGTGATCCATGACTACGCAAAGAAAAGAAGTTGTTTAAACTCGTCGGCGGCCGCTTCTCCATGGAAAGACATGACACTGCCAGAACAAGATGGTTATTAAATTATATCCCTCGGGACACAGCACATTAAGTTTTCAAATAAATTATCCTATACGTTCAAAGCCTATATGGATGGGCTGAGAGAGAGAGAGATTTTGGGTTATGTTTGGTTTTGTTTGGTGTTGGGGGGTTTTTTTGTTCGGTTTTGTTTGGTTTTGGTTTGGTTTTGGGTTTGGTTTGGTTTTGGGTTTTTTATGCATGCTCTAAGAGTCCCTGCTTTGCTTTTTAACCACCAAAAACCGCATCTTCTTTTTGGTCGCGCCAGCAAAGCAAAATCACTACAAGCAATTTCATTCACTATGTCATTTACAAGATTAGCATTTCAACACAAATTAGGAAGAAACAGTGTTCCTTATAAAACTAAAGTAATCCCATTTCAGTTCATTTCACTACTCACAGACCTAAAGGTAAGCACACATTTAAGGAACTGGCTCAATTACCTCAAGCTTTGTGGTGCACACCTAAATTACTACGACATCTGTGAGCTGAAACTCAAATGAAAACTTACTAATAATTGGCCAAGACCCTAATTCCACAGTATGGACAAGGCTTTAAATTAGGACCAGATGTTGGATTTTATTCTTTAAACAACAGTTCTAAGGACAGAGAAAGATCCATCTTCCGAGCCTACTTCTGCCTGCAGACAATATGACCCATCTTAATGAGGTTGCTGAATGCTTTATGAGCAATTCCATCCACTAGTTACTATATTCTGGCACCAAAATTGAAATATTCATTCTAAATCTTGTCATTAGGACAGCATTGCATTCTGCCAAATCTCCACTACCAATGCTTATATTCCATTGGGACCCAGCATTTCTCCGGAACCAAGAAGGCAACTGAAAGATCTGCCTACACATCTTGTAGTATCACCAGCTCGTGAAGTTCCTTGTTCCCATAGACAATGTTTAGGAAAGAGGCACTGGGAAAAAAGTGTTTTCCATATCCCAGTTACATCCATGCTACCTGCTGCTGCTTTCAGCTACACAGATCTCTTGTTTATATGGTTCATCACAACCATGAAAATCCTACTGAAAAGAACAGTCTTTCCTCCAAGAAACAGGCAGGGGGAACAAAAGACAAAGAGAATGGAGAATTGAGGGCGTATTTCAAAATTTTGAGCAAAAATTATGGCCACTTAGTAGAATGCAAAAAGAAAACAACCAGAAGTAAAAACTCCCAGCACAGAAAAATATTAAGCGTAAAACGATTGTTGCAAATGGTGGTCATAATATTTAGCAGATGGCTGGACTTGGTAATCTTGAAGGTTGTTTCCAACCTCAAGGATTCTATGAAAAAACATGTTTGGATGTCACACTAGGGACTGTCAGTCACAAACGTGTGCCTCTGTTACACTGTAATCCATTACCATACACATAACTGTAACCTGGGGAAAATATGAAAAAACACCCATTTGGGAAAACTACGCTTTTCAGAGCATACAGGAAATTGAGGAATAATAAATAAAATTGGAAAAAAAATTCCCATTTTTACCTCGTTCTTTTATAATGTGTGTGCTTTAGAAGGGTTACCGTTGCATGTGCAAAGGCGGTCTCACCGCACAGTGATTTTCAGCGCTCAGACTTCTGGCCATGGGACGACATCAGGGACTACAACCAACCACGTGTTCTCCAAAGCAGCAGACAAAGGAAGAGGGCCACGCTCCCTCCTCTTCTCTGGGAAGACCAGCAGAGTTCAAAGTAAGGTGGTATTTCATACAAAACCACAAAACCTTTACCCCACAGTAAAAAGAAGCAAGTTGAAGAACTGGGAGCCCAAGAGTCAAACTTCACAATCTGGAGCTACCTACCAAACAGTATCCAAACGTAGCATAAGGTTAAAATTAACCCCAGAATATTTAACTTAAAACTGGTATATGATGAATGAATCTTTACGTATGCAATTTTTCACCACAGAAATTAACATACCATCTCTGCCCATATATCAAAACCATGCACGTAGCAGTTCACTCTTCTATGCCTCAGTTTTCCGAATCCCGCTTTCATCGCTTCGTAAAATTAGGTATTATATTGTTTTTGCTGCATAATAATTGCTTTTCTACATTGCAGGGCTCAGGAGGAGGAAAGGAGAAGGAAAGGAAAGAAAGGAAACGTACGTTCCTCGTTATTAATTTTCAAACTGCTTTTCTTTCCTTATTTATTTTCAAGTAATATGTTTTATTTCCCAGGCAGTATGTATGCCTTGCTCTATGACGTGCGAGGTGCAATTGCTGCCTTAGCTCCGTGTGTGGCTGTGGCCTTAGAAGTCAAGGATAAAAGAAACAAAACATTTCTATTTTTTTTAATTCTGAAGTGAAAAATCCATTTGATTTCTTTTTGTTTATTGCTGCATTACTTAGGTAATTGCTGGAGTTCAGTCAGACTGATGGCAGGGCTCTGGACCCTCTGACTCCAATCCTTTTGCTTTATTTATTAACCTCACTTATTAAAAGTGTCCTGGCTTCTATGATGGGTACTATTCAAGCAAAAGTTAAATCATTTATATTTCCAATCTAAGTCACTGACAGACCAAAACAAAAAAAACCCAACCCAAACATGCTAAGTATTCACAAAGATGCTCTGAAAAACCACAATCTCAACACAAAACAAAACCAGATTGCCCAAGAAGGTCTTGCAAAGCGAAACAAAGCCACGGTAAGAGCGTAAGGGTAAGAGTCAGCCCACGTAGAAAACGTAGCAGCAACACATCTAAAACTGGGTCATGCTTGAGCAAATCACATCCACTTCCATACGACAATTCATTCAGCAAAACCTGAGCAAAATTTAGCCTGTCCCTGCTATTTCAAACAGTATTTGCTACAATTCTCGATAGCTACCGAACTCCTGAGCTCTCCTGTTATGTGGCGATTCCATCTGAAAGCAGAGGGATGTTTAGCTCTCTGTTTATTATCTCAAATTGTGCTGATGTCCTCTTCTAAAACTCCCAGACTGGCTAACAATGGAATTTTTCATTAAAATATTAGGTTACAAGATAAATTACAAAAGGAAAGGATTTCAATCATCTTTTAACTTTTCATTGATGTCTTAACCTGATGGCCCAGGACAAAACCACGGACACCGACTACTTAAAGAAAGTCACGTGTCCAAACCTTTAACCTTGTCGTAACACTTTTCCATTCTTTTTACCCCTAATATGCAACATATTTGTTTTAATAACCTACTCAGTACCCAGACTCCCTTCAAAGGCACAAAGGAGTTGTGGTTAGAGTCACATAACAGAAGACAAGATTTCCGGTTGACGTTCCTGGATCTATAAGTACTTTTTATTCTTTGCTTGATTTCCAAGATAACTTCCTCACACAGATGATTCCCACTTGGTAGGGTTAATTTCTGTTTCAATCCTGTCCTGCAGCCGAGGTAAACTCACCCTTGGCACAAAGTGAGGTGCATTCCTATAAGCCATCAGGGATATTGTTAGTGTTTGGTCTGGGGGTTTTTCCCCCCAGCTTGTTAGTTTTTGTGCTGGTACTGTTCTGGTAGCCTTCAGCAATACACTGTTTTGGTGCACAATTTCTATTTGCTTGAGGCCAGAGCAGTATCAGGGTTCTCTGTCATACTCTATTTCTTCTCAGACAGCCTTTGAACTCACTTGGAATAAATGTGGTCTGTTGGCACTGACAATTAAGAATGCTAATCTACACGTTGGGAAAAACATGATCTGCCCGGATGGTTGAGGCCAGTAAACTAAATGTTTATTGTGAGAGTCTGAAAGGAAATGGGAGCCTGACGTAAAGGTTTAATGAGCTCCAGGAAGAAACAGTGGCATGGTTTCTCAAGGTAACACCTTCTCCCTGTTATTTCAGGGCTGACTATCCAGGCTGCCAGGAGGCCAACCTGGAAGTTCTTCCACAACTCTTCTGCTTCAAGTGTTCATTATTAATCACATTCTTGGTTTCGCTTCCGTTCTTTGTTAACGAGCGCCGAATGTCTCTCGTAAAGCAAGCCTCTCAGCTGACACTTCCAAACTTCACAGCACCAATATTCTTAACTCCCAAAACGTAACATTTCAGGAAATGCTCATTTCCACTTGCGTTGAGCGGTCCAGCTGTTTTTGTAGTCACCAACCCAGACGTATCTCCTCAGCATCACTACTTCTTCATCAGTTGCCTGTTCTTGTGTGGCTTCTCTTGCTGCCATTTCCCACTTGATTGCCTTCTCTGTGACATATCATACACTATATATGGTGCTAGATTTCATTCTGCTTTGTCTACATTTTAGGATAATCATAAAGAAGCATCAGTTCCACTAAGCCTTGTTGGTACCCTCAAACTATATGTACGTTGCCCATAATCCTTGCACGTGCCTCTGAGAGCGACTTACTTGACAACCTGAAGCCGATGGCATAAAAGACAGGCACAAAACCATACCAGACAAAAGACTCCTCTGTCTTCCTCAAAATACCAGCATGCAGCTCATTGCCTTTAGAAGCATATTGCAACTTTCTAAGAGCACTGGCCTTTGAACTCCAGTTACCATCGTTTCCTCTCTCAATAAAAGCAACAGCAGTACTACTTCTGGCTTTACATCACTGGTATAAACCCCGTGCCTTTGTCAATCAAAATGCTGCAACTGAACTTTGAATCTTAGTAGCAAATTTAAGTCTCTTAATAATTATAATATATACCATATAAATATATCATAATTGGATGCACAATTTAGGATAGTTTGAATGTAAGGGTGGGGAACAGTATCACACCGGGTGCCAAATTTAGGTGAACAACAAACCTCTTAAAATATTCAGATACAAATGGAATAGAAACAAAGTATTTTTCCTTCCCTGAGCATGAACATTTCCATCTGAAATGCACATATGGAGCATTAGATCCTCCTGTAGGTCCACTCCTAGCATGTCAATCCTTCTGGCAAAAGAAAACTTTGAAGGGGGCTTCACAAGCTTCTCTTGCAAAAGAAAATGGGGAAAATAAGAAGCTATGAAACACGTAAATAACTAAAATCTGTGCACGCTCCTGCAGAACTCTGAAAGCAGTTCTGTTCACCTGACGACTAGAAAGCATCCCAGGACAGTCAGCTCTGTACAAATGTCCAATTTACAGAAGAAATGAGAACTCACCTCCAGATAAGCCTTTAAAAAGACGCAGCTGAAGCTCTGTGGTGATACTGCTCTAGGTGACAACTGCTCTGAAATCACTCCTTTTCTCCTGGGAGGGCTATATAAACAGCTACACCATGCTTTTCAGAAGTGACCGTGGCTGTGAACGGTGCCTGTGTGGTGCAGAATTCTCACGTTGTAACACAGTTATAACACAGCTGCAAACCTGAAAATGCAGAAGTGGATCAAGGGGAAAAGAAAAAAAAAAAAAAAGTGCATTTCAATAAAAATGTAGGAGTTGAATCCACCAGTAATTATTACATCCAAAATATTTTATGTTTATATTAAAAAGGAATTTGACACTTGAGTCATTCAGTGCTAATTTTCTCCTCGGTAACGGCACCCAAATTTCTCTTCAAAATTACATACACTGGGTTACCACAGAATGCTTTTTATTTCACTGCTACAATAACACAGATAATAGTTATCTTAGCACAAAGATAAAGAGATTACTGAATTCTAAACCCTAGCTGGAAACAAATTTCTTACTTTAAACCGTGTCACCCTCACTCCACAGAAAGAGTGATTATAACCACTCAAGGAGGGGGGGAGGAAAGCAAAGCCTTTCATAACTTCACCATTTTTCACAGGCAAGTATAATTATAGTTTTGCATAACCATCTAATGAGAGGAAGTCCTTTCTCACAGTGTTAATAAAGGACCTTGCATAACATGTTAACAAAGCAATGGCACGCTACGTAGGTAATGTCATTGTGTAATTAGCATGCTCATAAGATGACTTAAGATTACAGTTTATCTGAATCTAATAACTGCCTATCAGCCACTTTACCATTCTGTCTTTTTCAATACATCTTTCCTCATGAATGGTTTGAGTACAGAATCACAGAGGGAATAAAACCAGCCCCTAACAGAACAGGAACAGAAACAAAACCGGAGTCTGAGAGCAATGAAACGCAGGAATGTTGGCACTTCAGTTTAAAAATAGCTGTTCCACATCCTTAGACACGTGGTCTTGGACATAGTACCACAAACATCAGCCTTTGCTACCACTTGCCACACTCTACATGGGACAACATTTGAAAAGGCGTGAGAAATGCTACAAGAAATTATACTGGCCACTTCATACGTGATAGGAAAGTAGGCTTTGGGTAAGTATTGCTGCTTAACTGACTGTTTTCACACAAGACTACCTTCAGTCGGAACAGGCAAATTCACTACGTGGTTGGTATCAAGCACTGGCTGGTTCTCCTCTCCTGTTCTTCTGTACCCGTAGGTTCACTTTCAGAAGCAGAGGAGATCTCAGCAGAATCTGGCAGGACAGCTGGACTAGGATGGCCTTCCAGTTCCCTGTTCTGCAACGCAGACCTCAGAAAGCTGTAATAAATAAATAACCAAAGTTAGTGCAAGAGCTTGGCTTGGGACAACATAATGTTGATTCATGTATCTCCATACACAAATTCCCTTTCTATCACTTGTGCTTTATCAGATTCAAGAAAGCAAGCCAAGTGGATGAAAAAGGAGAGGATGACAGCGAGCAGTTAAGTTGTGGCTTGGCATATTCCTTCTAATGTGTACATTTGAAAGCTGGCAGGGTGATAAGTCAGCTTTTTGGGGATCACAACCGTTCAAAAGCCCTAAACAGTCAGCAGGAGAGTGAGGACTTCTATGAAGCCAGAAACTGAGCACAGAGGGAAGAATAAGAAATTACATATTTAAAAAAATTTTTAAAAAATTACA